>JAASGK010000994.1:0-13442 GCA_023334195.1 Globisporangium emineosum
AACTGAGCGCCTACAACAGGAAGACGACCTACTTCGAGCGCTTCAAAGCCTACGTGGAGAAAAAGAACGAGATGAACAGGCGTCTGAGCACCGTGTACAACGAGTACATCTTCCGGAAGCTGAAGCTGGGCGGCTACATGCGTTGCCAGATAACGGAAGCTCGTCTCCTGAAGCGGTTCGAGAAGCTGTTCGGAAGCGGAACAGAAACGATAGTCGCGATAGGGGGTTGGGATCAGAGGCAGCACCGCAGGTTCATGGAACCCGTCGAGGACAGGGCTTCATGGCGATGTTTCGGAAGGCGGGCTACGACGTGTACCTGGTCGATGAGTTCCACACCAGCTGCAGGTGCAGCGCGTGCGAAGAGGGCGTGTGTGAGACGTACCGGTACTGCAAAAACCCTAGACCGTACAGGAGCGGCAGCATCTTGCGTCACGGGCTGGTCAGGTGTAAGACCTGTTCTAGGCTGTGGAACCGAGATACGAACGCCGCGTCGAACATATGGAAGGTGGCGAAGAGAGCGATCGGAGGAGAGGGTCGCTCCGAGTACCTTCAAAGGGTCGGAGGTTCAATCAGTGGTGCTATGTCGGTAGGGAACGAAGTTCCCGGGTGTCTTTCGACGCTTCCACGCAACCACGATTTGACGTAAAGCGCGTTAAAAGTTGTCAGATCCCAGAATCTCGCTCTTTCCTTCCATTGCTATGGAGAGACGCGAGTTTACCAGTTCCAGTGTCTGCAACTTCAATCTGATCTGACAACACCATCCTCATGGAATTGAATCATCCTCTGGTAGGGTTGCTCAAACGCCAGTCAGGTCGTTACGCTTCACACTGTCCTACCAAGTACAAAGCCTGACTTACTGCTTCAGCCCATGCGCACACTTCGCCTTCAAATCCATCAGGAGGAGGCACACCGAGCAATCGATTGTTGGCACCAGAAAGGAGCAGAGCCCACACTGCCACAAACAACCGAGCCAGATGGATGCAGTCAGTCAGTCAATCGACGACGACCTGGGCTTTCTCTTCCCCTCGCCCTGGATGTTACACCGGACTATCGATCATCTGGCGTTGAGGCTTCAGTTTGACGAAAGCTTTGACTTTAGTCGAGGCTTTGCGACTCGACGCTATGATATGCAGCTTTGTGGCGGAGAGCACAACAACACCGTCAGTCTTCACCCTGGGTCTGCATAGTCGCTAGGAATTCAGTACCTGGGTGCACCAACATCAGAGAACTACAGCACCTGACTCCCCCAGCAGGAGCCCCGCTATCCTGAGCCCCAATCAACCTTCCTGCGCAACGCGGTGATGACGGTTGAGAAACCATCATCACGCCGCGGGGCTCTTTGAACCTCCACGCCCACGATTGCACGCATCCCGTCGCTGCAATCATCCGAGGGGTCCTCGAAGCCAGCCACGGCATGCTATTAATACTGTACTGGTCATTAATGAGTCTGTCCCGGCAGGACATAGCGTAAGCACGACCTTAAATCGCTCTCACCCTTTCGTGCGATTGCTCTCTCTCCAGTACTCTCGCACCCAGGCAGTAGCGCGTCTTCAAATCCAGCAGGCTCACTTAACATCCTATCCATAGTGCGTGTGTGTGCACCGCAAAGCACCGCACGCCAGCCCCAGCCAGCCAGCTTGCAACCAGCAATAAAACAACCAGCAGAGCCAGATCCAGATCCGACGTCACTCGCTCAGACTGAAAACACGCGGAGCAGCTCCAATCCCAGAGCATTCGCCAGCAGCTGTGATTGTAATCTTTGTCGCGACCCAACGATGATGATGTAGGAGCACCGTTTGTCGCGCGCTGATTGGCTGAAACGCGCTCCATGTGATTTAAATCACCATCACTCCTGACCAAACTCATTTTTCCGTTGATGGTGAAAAGCTCATGCCGTGTCTGTGCTCCAGCAGCCAGACAGCTGGGTTTCTGTTTTCGTCCGGCCGTCAGTCGTCTCCTTCCGCCCCGTGCACAGCGCCTGCCCACTTCCGAATTTCCTTCCAAGCGCGCAAGTGAATCAATCCACCAGTAGCTTCACCGTCTGAAGGCTCGGAGAAGCAGCTCCTTACCACCAACAACCCACAGCAACCGAACAGCAGCATGGCCGTCCGGGCGCAGAACCAGAGCGTCGTGAGTACCGCCAGCAGCAGCACGTACAAGCGCCCGCGCGCGCTCGTGCCGGAGCTGCCGGCGACTGTCGCGTGGCTCGAGCACACGTCGCTCGAGATGAGCTCCGAGGCGTTCAAGGGCAACACGCAGTACGTGCTCCACGTGAACTACTGTAAGAAGGCGGACAGCAAGCCGCTGTCGTGGCAGCTGAGCCGCTCGTTTGACGACTACGCCGACTTCCGCAAGCGCTTGATCAAGATCCTGGCGTTCGGCCACTCGTGCAGCGCCGAGTGCAAGTGGCTGCACAGCTTCGCGAAGAAGTACTTCCCGGGCAAGGCGTTGTTCGCCAACTCCTGCACGGCGCTGATGATCGTGCGCCGCGAGAAGCTCAACCGCTTCATGAACGTGCTGCGATCGTCGCTTTTGAACCGCGGCAACCACGGCTGCGGCCACCTGGTCAACAGCCTCGCGATCGAGTTTTCCAAGTTCATCGAGGGCGACAATCGCCTCGCCAAGTACAACAAGGACGCGCCGCAAGACACAGCCAGCGAGCGCGACCAGCGCTGGTCCGTCAACTCGTCGGTGTCCACGACCTCCACGGACGCGAGCGACTACCTCGGCGAGCTCCCCATGGTCTGCGACTTGTGCAAGGGCAGTCTGGACGGCTCGCCTGCCAGCGTGATGCGCCGCTCGTCTTGTGACACCACGACGCTGAGCTGCGGCCACCAGTTCCACGACGGCTGCGTGCTGCCGCAGCTCGAGGAGCTCGCGTTCTGCTGCCCGACCTGCCACGAGTCCCAGCTTTAAAGGACAAGCTGAGAGACACGGGCAACCTACCACTACGAGTGGGTATAGACAGCAAGCCACCTCATAGGCTTGCAATGTATTTTGTTTTTCCGATGAGAGTAATTTAGTTTTAGAGTAATAATGTAGCGCGATCTTTTTTTGGTTCCACAACAACAACGTTCAGATGTGCAACCCTCTTTTGTTTTCTATCTTTCCACTGTTGTTTCCAGGGTTTCATGGTTTTTGTGGTGACAAAGGAGCCGCTGAACTGGAAGCCAGTGACGCCAAATGCCTCGTGATCAACGGCTGGATGCAAACAGCTCCAGCGGGTCCAAATGGCTTCGAGCTGCGGTGCGAAGGCGACCCTTCTCGTTTGCTTTCCGTGTCTCCTCGGCGGTCGGAAGCTTCACCTTGAGGAGCCGCTCAATTGGAAGAGGGAGAGAGAGCTTGTCAAGATGGCTGGTGACTGACAACGTTATGAGTGTGGGGGAGCAGCGTCGAATCAGTTGATCGCTTTATGTGGAAAAAGTGCCTCCTTTCTCTAAGTCGGTACCGAGTAACTGAATCACATCTGAGAATGTTCTTCCCTTCTCGGAAAGAAATGGGAAATTTCATGAAGGAAATTTGAAATTTCTCGCTCTCAGAATAAATCTAGGACAGTGACCTGATACAATTAAATACTCTAGATTAGGACATTGTCCTAGTCGTTCCCCGCTTCCACGTCAACTATTTACTGACAAAAGTCGTTCGCTATATGACCGAAGGGAAATGTGTGTTTCACTTTCACAACACGACTCGTTTTCATCACGAAACGTGTCGTCCAAGCAAACGCTCACCATCGTGCGTGTCTTTATCTTGTTCACAGGAGTTTAATTTATCAATACGGAGAGGCGGCAGCAATGTGCCAATGCATCAATGTGGCAATGCTGTGTCAAAGTATTGGTGCTGCCTCTCTGGAAGCTCACATCCCGAAACCCAGACTGCCATTTTGCATTTGGTTTCAAGAAGCCCAGGGAATTCCGGGAAAAAAATGTTGAAGAATGTTTGCTCCCACATTTGGAGTTAAAAAGTTGAAATTTGTGGTACGGGTGAATCAACTCCTGTAACAACTTCATTCGTTTGAAATACTATCATCCTTCGTGAAATCACAATCCATAAACCTTTTTAAACCAAATATAGCGATACATACAGGTAAAGCAGCCTTCAGAAACAAATATTTTGGAATTTTAATTGATGATGGCGAAGTTCCAGAAGGCACGATGACACCCTCTATAACGCATTCTGATTGGCTGGCTCGCTGAACAAATCCCACCTCAAATGATTCCCGAATATGTTGGATGATAAATTTACTTTCCGAACATCTCGACGTGCAACGTCACTCCAAATATTGAAAGATTCACACTCAGCGTGTAAAATACACTCAAACTGGCATTTTTATTTCTCGTGTTATGGCTGTAATACACTCGAATTTCGAAGCTTCGTGGTGGTGGTTGTGGTCAGCTTGCCGTCTTCTGCGGGACGTGCCAGTTAAGTTGACGCCAAATCATCATGAGAAAACCTGAAAAATCAAAAAGTCTTCATTAGAAATCCAAAAACATGATAAATATCTCCGTTTATGCACCTAACATGTCTAAATCAGTACATGCACTGTGACGGCGAGGGAGCGTCGTCAAAGCAGACACGGTGTGCGAGACGCAAGGTACTGCTATAAGAGATGGTTAGGGGTATTTCGTACATGTGATTGGCTAATAGCTCTTTTTGATTTTTCGCGATTTTACTTGAGATTTCATTCTCAAAGCAAAAGGGTTGTGCGACTCCTGTTCCGTTCCTCGTTCCGTGGTTTTCGCTTGTCACAACGCAACTCACCCCCAAGAGCTCAAGTGAATTGAGCGCTTCTCTGCCATCCAGCTAACGACCAACCAGCCAGCTAACGACAATCACCACCACCTTCTCTCTTCAACCATGATGACAACAAATTGCTCCACCATACCTGACGACCACGTGCGCCACAGCAGCAACACCTTCAGCGACAAGCGCGGCCGCGCGGTCGCGGCCGAGGTGACGCCGCTGTCCATCGCGTGGCTCGCGCACACGACGCTCGAGATGACGTCCACGCATCTGGCGCACAGCAGCCGCACCGCGTACCTGCTGCACGTGCACTACTTCAAGACCGACGAAGCGCTCAAGCCGCACCACTCGTGGCTGGTGATCCGCACGTTCGAGGACTACGTCGTGTTCCAGAAGCGGCTGCTCAAGATCCTCACGTTCGGCCACGCGTGCAGCGCCGAGTGCAAGTGGCTGCACAGCTTCGCCAAGACCTACTTCCCCAAGAACAAGTTCTTCGGCAACTGCAGCACGAGCGTCATGAACGTGCGCCGCGAGAAGCTCATCCGGTACATGGACGTGCTCAAGTCGAGCTTGCTGAACCACGGCAACCACGGCTGCGCAATCGTGATCAGCAGCCTCGCGAACGAGTTCACGACGTTCATCGAGGGCCATCGCCGACTCACCAAGCACCACTACGACCTGGAAGAAGAGGAGCAAAAGGAACACGAGCACGACGACGACGATGACGACGACGACGAATGCGTCCGCCGTTGCTCCATCACGTCGTCCATCTCGACGGACGCCGGCGACGACGACGAGATCGACGAACTGATCATCATCATCGGCGAGATCGACATCATCGCGGAGCTTGGCATCATCTGTGACCTGTGCAAGTGCAGCCTCGACGGCAGCACGGACACGACGGACGCACTGCCGTGCAACGCGGACGGCTCCATCTGCGACACCACGACGCTGAGCTGCAGCCACCAGTTCCACGACGCCTGCGTGCTGCCGCTGCTCGAGGCGCTCAAGTTCTGCTGCCCAACGTGCCACGAGCCCCAGCTCTAGTGGATGTAGGAAAGTGGAGGACAAGATAGCACGCAGTAGGTTGCCTCTGTGTATTTAAGAACCAGTATTTATTTGACGGCACTCGACAATATGGCAATGGTGGTGTCGACAGTCGTTGTTTAAGCAGTCCAATCGAGCAGCACAACCATCCTACCTAACTCTCTCGCGTTCGCCAGTTGACGCCGTCGCGTGGCTTCCTGGCTTCTAGCCCCCGAGCTCATAGCGTGACGCACGAACATCGTTGGGACGCGAGGCGTTCGTGCGTGCGCACATGTGCGCGGCGCTCGTTCGCAATTGCCTCTCCTCAGAAAGAGAGCGTCCTCATGGGCATCGACGCTTTAAAAAGCCAGATGTCGACGGTGCGCGGCCTGCGGATTAAAAAGTGATGGCGCGTGACCACAAACGGGTCTCACCGCCGCGCAGTTTGTCAGTTGGCGAATGGCTCTTCTCAGACAGCTCCAGCACGAAAGAACAGGGGAGCTCCCAGGTGGTTTTGCTCGTCAAGCTGTGCTCGTGCACTTGTGAGCTGTCGCTCAATGGCACAACGCGATTTCCTTTACCACATGCGGACTCACAGACTCAGTCTCCGGTACAGTGATGCGCAGATCTCACCACAGCTTTGCGCGTCTCGCGTTAAACTTCTTTCCTCGTCCACGTTGTCGCTTGTTTACACAGATCCAACAAGCCGCAGGCAGCTGACGACAACAAGGCCACCGACTGGACCTTCGAAGAGGTGCGTGTGTGCGGAGCTTCACATCCTCCTGGTCTCTTTGTGGATCTTCAGCCAGCAAACTCACTCAACCACTGGCGATAGGAAGAGCTGCTGCGAGCTGCGGTCTTCCAGTACGGCGGGAAGAAGTGGAAAACCATTTCCACGTCGATGCTCGGGTGGCGCTCGCCCACGCAGTGCAACGTGCGCTGGAACGAGCTCCAGAACCTCCACAACGCAGTCAAGAGCCCGTGGTCGGCCGCTGAAGACGCGAGGATGATGGAGCTCGTGGGCAAATACGGGCCGGGCCGCTGGGCGGTGATCGCGTCGTATTTGCAGGGTCGGAACGGCAAGCAGTGCCGCGAACGGTGAGCCTCTAACCCAAAATTCATATTCGAAGGTCTCCTATATTCACAAATTTGGCCGCTGCTTGTTTTTTTGCTCCCAGGTGGCACAATCAGCTCAACCCCGCGATCAAGAAGGACTCGTGGACAGTGGACGAAGACCAACTGATCATCGAGCTCCAGGCGAAATTGGGCAACGCGTGGGCGAAGATCGCCGACAGGCTCAGCGGACGCACGGACAACGCCGTGAAGAACCGCTGGCACTCATCGCTCTTGAAGTCCAACACGTCGCGCAGCAGGAGGCAGCCGAAGAAACGCGGCGGGGCTGGGAAGAGCACTCGCAAAGCCACCGCCGCTGAAGCAAAGAAGAAAAAACCGTCCTCGAAAGCCTGTAACGCGGACAGCAATGGAGTCTCGTCGCCCACCGCAGTGGACACGAACCTGCGGGATCTGAGCGAGCAGAACGTCTCGTGTCCGCCATTGTCGCCGCCGCCGGCAGTGTTGCTGGTACCAGATGAGCCGCAAAGTGCGGCTACTGTGATGATCAAGACAGAGTGCGAAGAGCCGCAATCGTTCCACGAGCTTCTTGCTGCCCAGTCGTTCGGCATGGAGCCAGATGAAGACGAGGAGAACCTCGACGCTACCCAGCCGTCGTTCGAAGCTGTAGCGACCCCAGCCGCCAGCTACTCGCCGTTGGTGATGCTGAAGATGTTCTCGGGCGGGACCGAAAGCGACGTGGATGCTGACACCGCCAGCTGCGAGTCGTTCACGTTTTCACACTGCAGCGGGATCTCCAGCCTCATTGCTGAAGACCCGGGGCCTTGTGTCGTCGTGAAAGACGAGTTTGCGGGCAAACCCAGCGACTTCCAGCTGCTGCACATGGAAATGCAGCTGGAGGACGAGGATCATCTCTACAACTCGGTCTGGCGAGGCGACAGCGTCGCTGCAGGGGGGTTGGACCTCGTCAGTGTCGTCAACATGGCGCCATTGCTTGGAGACCATACTGAAGAGCTGCCGTCTTCTTTGTGTGGAGGCGACGCCTTTCTGCCTGCTGCAGCTGGGCCATTTGCTTTTGTTGCTTCTGACACTTGTGCGCTCTTCTCTGGAGGATTCCCGCCATTCCCCATGCCGAGGGACGAAGAAATGGGCGTGAGTGTTCCCTCGTACTGCGACGAGGACATCCTGCTGTGAGATACGAGGAAGTGTCGTGTTGTTGCTGTTTGTCTGGTGTTGGAACACGTGTCTAGTAGGTCTGCTGGGTGTCTTGAGCTGTAGTAGTTGCTGTTGTTTGGTAAGAAGCTTGAAATTGTGATCGTGGCCTCTCTCAATGCGATGCGAGCGAGCGTTTCTGACCAAAGGCTCATGTCTTGAAAAGTCGCACGTGCCGCTGAAAGGCGTCAACAGTCAGAGCCAAGAGGTCCGTTCTTCCAGATTAATCCTTTAATCATCCCCGACAGTTTCTGCTGTATGTGGATGATGGCTAGATGGCTAGACGGAGAGAGCACAACTCACACAGCACAATTCACGCAGCACAACTCACACAGCACAGCTCTTTGAGCCATTCACGCAAAGCCGCCACCAGCATCAAGGCATCTTCCCCTTGCGGTGCATGGAGCTCAAACACGCTGCGAGTGAAGAGACCCGCCACGCAGTCATGCCGCTCACAAGATTGACTCCGGTTTCCGCCTTGAGCTCGGCGAAGAAGTCCACGAATCATCACCACCACCTGCAGCAGCAGCCCCCGCCCCCGCGAGCTCAAGAACCGGCAGACGAGCGCGTCCAGCTCTTGCGCCTGCGCTACCGCAACTACCAGCGCAACCACCGCGCCAAGCGACAGCAAAAGCAGGAGTCACTCCAGGACGCGATCTCGGCGCTCCAACGCGACAATTCCACCTTGGAAGCGAGGAAACGCGAGCTGTTGCACGGGATTGCGCGCTCGTTCGTGCGCGAGTACTTTCAAGTGTTTGCGAGTGACGATGGCTCGTCGAGGGGTCCAGATGCCAAAATCGCAGTTCAACAGCAGTTTCTTCGATCCAAGCTGCATGAACACGTTGAGGGCCAAGACCTGAATGACGTGGCTCAATTCCAAGACCAGGCAGCGCTCTACGCGTATCTCTTCCGCTCAAGCAGCGTCGCGCTCCAGTCCATGCGCATCCAGTTCACAAGCGACGACCTCATGGTGATCGTTATGACAAGCGTGATTATCACGCTAGAGGCCAAGCAAGGGACGTGGCTCTTCCTCTGTCCCCACATCGCTGCTGCAAGCTCAGGAATCCAACAGCGGCTTGGTAGCAATCCTCTGCAAGTGCCAGGTCGCATCACCTTTGTCCTCCACAGCGACGGTCTCGTGCACAAACTCTATCGCGAATTCGATTTTTGCGCCGTGTTTCAGCAAGCGCTTGGGTCGATTGAGCTAGCCGCGTCTCTCATAGACGGAGCCAACATGTCGTTCACGACTGGGACGATTGCAGTCGAACGCGCTGAGCTTGGTCAACTTGACGGAGCTCATCATTCCGGGGAAGAAAACAACGACGACGCCAAGTCTGACGCGAAGCTAGACATCGCGTTCTTGCTGACTTGACAACACTGAAGTCGCCGGCACGCTCGCCACGCCGCCGCAATCCACGATAGATATTGTTTCATTGCTTCGCCGTCGGCAACGAGAACATCTTGAGTCAAGCGACATCGTCACCCATTGCGATCGTTCTCTGCTGTTCTGGCGGCGCTACTCCTGGACAGCCCTCGACTTTGAGCGCAACACGCGAGATGGATGAGCATCCCACTGACTGGACGCACAAGCACTTGGGCGAGACGAGTGTGCACCTTGAATCGGAAAGCGAGCCGCCACAACAACCGACTCGCGCGATCTTCAGAATCGCGTATCGCAGCAATTGACATCTCCCTGGCCAGGTCAAGCTGACCCCAGCATCAGAATCGAGCGCTTGGCTTGCGAGGAAAGACGACTTCTTCCAACTTGATTGCACATCGGCGCCCCGATAGATCGCTGTAAGCATTCTGCGTTAACCAGTCACCGCACTGCGCAGACGAAGCGCAGTTCTTGCTGACTTCGGTGTTGACTGAGTCTGCCAATAAATAGATAAACAACTCCATCCAGAATCCACGTTGACTCAGCCAAGATGGTTGTGATTGTCCTGAGCTCAGTTTGTGTCTTTGGCAGGGCGCACACACGCCACAGTACCCAACCGAAACCAAGGTTCATACCGACCACGCGTCACTCACATCGAAGTCTAAAGATGAAGCTGAGTCTCCGAATATTCCCGTAAATAGAAGAATGCTCTGATCTCCGCCGAAACCTCGCTCTCACAACCGAAGACGCGATCGCAGGTCAACACATTGTCCAGCTTGCTGACTTCACACATCGCCTCCACCTCCACAGCGGCAGCAATCGACCATGATGCAGCTGTTCCCGCAGGGCAAAGTGCACGCGAAGCCCAAGGCCATCGTGGTCAGCTCGCAGTCGCCGCCCACGATCACCATGACCGGGAAAGCGCCGTCGCTCAGATCCGCGGTGAAAGCCACCGGGCCGTCCGTTCCTGAAAGCGACGGCTACAGCAAGTACACGCCCGGGAAGTGGGACATCTGGATGCTCGGGATCACCATCGTCATCGGCGGACAGTACTTCTGCTGGAACGCCGGACTCGCGGCGGGGTTCTACAGCTACATGATCGCGTACTTCCTCACCGCGTCGGCGTATATCACGCTCTGCTGCTGCACGAGTGAGATCACCGGTGCGCTGCCATTCGCAGGGGGTGCGTACGGGCTTTCGAGGTGCACGCTGGGCTTCTACCCTGCGTTCATGATCGGCTGCTGCGAGGCGCTCGAGTACATCGTGTACGTGTCAACGTCCGTGATCTCCTTCGCGGATATGGTCGTGCTCGTCGTGCCGGCGCTCGGGTCTGTGAGGCCGCTCGTCTGGGCGGCGTTTTACATCTCGGCGCTATTCTTCCACCTCAAGAGCAACCGCGTGTTCTGGATCTTCAACATGGTCATCGGCTCGATTTCCATCGGGATCGTCGTGCTGTACTGTATCGGCTCGCTGCCGTACCTCGATTTCCAAAAGCACGTGCAGGACCCAAACTTGCGCTATGTGGGTGGCTTTGCAGGCTTCATGAAGGCACTGCCGCTCGCGCCGTGGTTCTTCGTCGGTGTTGAGGCACTCAACCTCGCGAGCGATCAGGTGTCGCAGCCGAAGCTCATGGTGCCGTTCGCGCAGGTGACGTGCGTGCTTACGCTCTTCGTCACTGGCACCGCCGTGTTCTTCACTGCCGTGTCGCTCCCGCCGAGTTTGGCCGAGTTCGCCGGAGACCCCGTGCCGTTCAACAGCTGCTTTGTGCGGCTCTTCAACGCGTCGCACAACGTCGCCACGATCCTGTCACTCCCCGCGACGTACGCCACGGCGTTCGGCTTCATGTGGTGCTACGGCAAGCTCATCGCGGCGATGGCGACGTCCCACCTGCTGCCTCCGTTCCTGTCCAAGACGTCGCACCGCCACGGCACGCCCTACGTCGCGCTCACCGCCGGGTCCGCGCTGAGCTACACGCTCTGCCTCCTGGTGTACTGCGTGCCGAAGATCGCCACGTACCTGTACATCATCTGCATCACATGTGGCTTCATGTCGTACATCGGACAGTGCATCGGCTACATCGCGCTCAAGCTCAGCTACAAGAACATCAAGAGCTCGTCGTTCAAGAACCCGTTTGGCATCTGTGGCGCGCTGTACTCGCTGAGCATCTGGGTGCTCTCGGTCGCCGCGGTCGTCGGGTACCAGGGCAACGGCGGGGTGGAGATGATGACGCTCGGCTGCGCGGTTGCGGCGCTCACAGTGTTCTATTTCACGTACGCGAAGAAGCGACAAACGTTCTCACCGCAGGAGAACCGGATCTTGCTCGTCGCGCACGTGATGAAGTTTAACGACAAGCGCTCCGCGGCCTCGCGCGCCAAGCGCAAACAGCGCATGACCGGCACCAACACGGCCGAGAGCAAGAACACGACCGGCGGCGGCGGCAGTCGCTTCACCGACAACAACTCGGTCCGTGGCGATTCACCGGCGTCCGCGACCGTCGCGCCCATGCCGCCGCAGAAGCAGCCAGGCAGGTCGCCGCATCGCAAGGTCAACAACACGATCCGCAGCTCCGGGGGTGCTGATTGATGAGCGTCCGGGTGTTCAGACAGACAGACAGATTGTCAGAAGCGCGTGGCGTTGGCTACATGATGGTCCATAATGTCGTCCCGATGGCTTTCACACCAGGGACGCCTCGTCGTACACGACCCGTTCCTCCTCCTGCCAACGTGTCGCTGGACAGCGCCACGTGTGAGCGCCAGAGAGCTTCGTGGGCGGACATGCCACGAATGCATGCGCGCATTCCACATGAGGTTTCCTTTTTTACAACCAACGGACTGCAAACCTCACAATAATACACATAGCGATGGAGAGTGGGAAGTGAGGCTCTTCCGTCGTCAAGGAGTCTGTCAATTTTATGAGAGCAATGCAAGAGGCAATGAAAAATATGCCCCTCTTTCAGAAACGAGGTTAAAGTTTTTTTAAATGTCCGAAATCCCGATAGAAATTTTGAATGGTAGCTGCGTCTTTTATTATGATGTTTATACTACTATAAAGCGCGTGAATAACACCCTCTTAAAAACGGCCCACCGTGACAATCGCGCCTTTCGCCTATCCGTCGAATCGAGCCTCGTGGGTTTGGTGTGTGGGCGACGGGATACCCCTGATGAGGGCCGAGTCACACGGCAGCGCACGGCGACACAGCTACAGTGGACAACTGGATCCCCGGACCAGCGAATCCACTGGGACCCAATTGGCCGTCAATCGAATCCCGAAGTTGGTATCAGGCGAGGGCGACAGTGTCTAATTCGACTTCAGTAACGTACGCACATCTGACTCTGAAGCAACCAATTGGCGGTTGGATTGGCTTGATATACCACCCTCTCAACCACAGGATGAACCCAAGGCAGCGAAGCGAGAACCACACGATTTGACTCACGCACCCTTATGATTTGGGTTCCGAGCGACTGCGTCAGCCTTCGCCATCACTCTCCACTCGAACCTCGCGGTGGATGAAAGAATGAGCGCCACCAACACGCCAGCTCCCTGACTGACACCGGACTCAGATCGCAGTATAGTCGCCATTCTCAATACTAAACAGCAAGATTGCAGCCAGAAAATATACGATTTGACAGGGAAGCACACAGATATAGGATTTAAAATATAGAGGTATCTATTCAGTTAGCTGGCTCAGGAGCAATGCAAAGCTTGTCCATTCCAGAAACAAGCTCATAGATGTCTACCGCAAGAATTCCAGTGTGACGCCAACAGTTGACAGCAGTGGCTTTCATCACCGTGTCCCACACCTACTGGGCCCACCGCATTGCCGCTGAGATGCTCACGTTGTAGAGCTGCTCGGCTCTCTTGTCTATGTCTTCTTCCTCGACCCCATCCACTTGCTCCAGCATTGCATCGAGCTTGTCCACCATGTATTCGTCTCTAATTCTGTTCAGCTGGCTCTTGAACGATTTGATGATGCCGGCATCCTGTGGTTGTAGATGGGGTGTTGTGTTGGGGG
>JAASGK010000995.1:0-13438 GCA_023334195.1 Globisporangium emineosum
AGGTCAAATCGAGCCGAAATTTCACCATAAGAACGTCCGCAAATGGGTCTATAAGCTCTGAAAACAGCTTGTCCGGAAACTCATTTTGCGCGCGAAATTCAAATCTTTGAGAATTCTTGGGGTGTCCCTAAGATTTTGGCGTGCACTGTAGAGGACCCTACAAAAGCCTTGCAAAATCCAACCCCAAGCCCGCAAGCAAATTGCATACTCGATAACCTGGAATACTTAGCAGTCCATAGGAATATCGTCCACCGCACATTATTGATTTGGGGAGCTTTGTCTAGCAGATAACAGTAAGAATAGGTCCGTGGTTTTTGGGAGAATCTGATTACGGTGTGACCATCATCCTTGGTCACTCTTCAATCTCTCATCGCTCGCACTTCTCATCAAGTGCATCCAGCAACACCACGCGACGACGTTCTCTCTTCTCACCGAGCAAGCACCCACCAGCAACAGCGACGACGTTCGGGGCATGGACGCATCAGTAACTACGACGCGCAAGCGAACCAACAACCAATCTGCCGAGTCGCCTCCCGCTGCGTGTGGAAGGAAACGCCTGCCACCGAAGCGAACCAAGCGACCCGACAAAGCCGAGTCGTCGCCGAGGTGAGTCGCATTCGCAACGTCCTCCTCGCGTGATCCCTTCGCTTCAATCTCCGCCTCCACCGCCTACGACACCGGAAACTCTACAATTTCCGGGTCAACTCGAGTCGAGGGCCCACTTAGCTCGGCTGGTATCCGTGATAGGCGAGGCAAGCACGTCGCTTACTATATGTATGAATGTGTTTTCGCTTGCGGAACTCCAACATGCAGTGATTGCTGCAAATACAAGACTTTCGGTGGGCGCGCTTGACCCGCCAGTACGCATGATTCTCGACTACCAGCAGATGCGTTCGTCGCTGAGGTCGCTAGGTGTACGTACGGGTCACTCAACTGGTCACGTCACGCGTTAGCTTCGAAGGAGCATCTCACTATTGAAGACGGCGCGAGTGAGCGACTGGGTCTTTCCGGAGCGACTTTGAGGAAATGTGGTTGCCTGACAGTGAGTATCAATATGTCTCCGAGGCGATGCTCAACGAAATGGGTGAAAGCAGGTGCTATCTCTGCACCGAGAGTATCCAAGCTACGAAAGCAGCGGCGGCAGCGGAGAAGCTCGCTACCGCACAAGTTCCTCCGACACCAACAGCAACTCAATAGCCGCCCCCAGTAGCAGCAAGTCCATTACGGCACCGAGTTTCGTGGCAGCCACTTGCCAGACCGTGGCAGGTTCCACCAGCAGCTCCACCAACCAGTGACCAACAGTGGCAAGTTGGCAGCCCAGCACCGCGGCAAACTGCAGCAAGGCGCTAGGGTCCACTGAAACTTTGAGATCTGTATTCCTTGCGTGAATGTTGCTATTAAGCGGTTAAATGCGCGGTGAGGTCGTTCATTTACCCCCCCACGTGTATTTATAGTTTCTTCCCTCACAACCAAGTGCTTCAAGTATATGCAAGCGCCTCTCAGCATCGGCGGCGCCATCACACACCAGGAAGCACGCATTGACGACCCGAACGCCGCTCGTAATGCGCTGCTGCCACTGATTAGCAGCCGCACGGCCGAACGAGATCGCTAGCGTGAAGAGAGAGTGAGGAGGGAGGGACGAAGAAGGCACGAAGATGGAGTTCGGCATGGAGAACTCGACGCGCCTGACCTGGCGCAATTCGCCCGACCTGCTGCTCAACGAGGAGTCGCTCGTCGACGTCATCAGCAAGCTACGCGCACAAGTGCAAGCGATCGAGAAGAACGAGCTGCTGAGCGGCACGGCGCTGCCCCCGTGGCTGCTCAAGGCGCTCACCGAGGTGGCCGGCAGCGTCGACTCGGTGGTCGAGTGCCAGGCGCTCCAGGACCAGGTCAACTACCTGCAGAAGGAAGTGCTCGATCTACGACACGAGATCCTGCTGCAGCAGAGCACCAGCAGTAGCAATGCGGGCGGCGGCGGGTACAACCCCACGCCGCATCACCGCTTGTCCACCGGCGGACTGCGCGGCGCGGGTGCACATCGCAACTCCGTGGCGATCCGTCCAAAGCTGGCGCTCACATCGGTCATGAGCGGAGGGCTCGACGCGAACCTCAACGCAGCGATCGCGACTGCCGCGTTCATCGACGCAGAAGAGGCACAGCACCAGCACTCGTCTGTCCACTTTGAGGCCATGCTGAAGCCGCTGTGGGACTCGATTCACAAGCAGACCAACGACTTTTCCACACTCCGCGATGCGTTCCGAGACGCAAAGGACACGGTTGCGAGGCTCCAGTCCGAGATCAAGCGGCGAGATGCAGTGGTGCAAGCGCGCAACAGCAAGCACGAGGGCGTCGTGCAGAGCCAAGTGGACAAGTTGAACGAAGCGCTGCGCGCCTGTGTCACACGGAACGACCTGATCGGCGCGGAGCAGCGCATCGCACAGCAGATGAAGACCGATCGACAGCGCACGCTCGACGAAGTGGAGACGCGCTCGAACCAGCTGCTCGACGATCTGCTCTCGTCGCGCGCCGAGCAGGAAGACATCAACAGCATGAACGGCGAGACGATGCAGCTGCTGACGCGGAAGCAAGGACGGCTCGAGGAGCTGGTGGTCGACCTGACCAATAGGCAGCAGGGCGGGCAGGAGAAAGCGAGCGAGATGCAGAAAGAGCTCGAGGAGACGATCAAGAAGATGGCCACAAACACGAACGCGCTCGGTGTGGTCGAGGAGAAGATGAAGGGCTTCGAGGACACGCAAAAGTTCATCGACCAGCTCTCGGTGGAGATGAAGGCGTCGTTCGCGACCCAGGACCAGCTCCGCGGCGAGCTCGAGACGAAGACGATCTCTCGGATCGCAGAGAGCGTCGCGATCGTGCGCAGCGAGGTCGAAGCTGTGAACAACACGCTGATGGAGGTCGTGAACCAGAACCTGGACAGCGAGATCAAGGCGGTGGCGGGGAAGCTGGACATCGTGGCGCTCACGGTCGCAGACTCGGTGAAGAAAATCGCGGTGATCCAGAAGCAGAGCGCCACGACGGATGATCAGAACCGGTCGCAATTCACCCTGGTGTTCGACTCGGTCGACCGCATCCTGAGCAACATGAGCAACCTCTCGGAGGAGAGCATGCGGCTGTCCTACAACCTGCAGCACGTCATGCAGAGCGGGGACGCGCTCACGAAGGAGTTCCACGACTACAGCGAAAGCACCGACCACCGCATCGCCGCGTTGCAGAAGCACACTCACGCGCTGCAAACCGACTTGGACAAAACCAACCGGACTGTGGAGAATGAGCTCGCGGTGGTGAAGAACCAGCTCTTCCACGCAGAGGACGCGATCTCGTCGTTGAGGAGGGACCTGGAAGAGACCCAGGGCGAGATGGAGCAGAACTTCCGGAACCAGTACCAGGAGAACAAGGAGATGAACAGCTCGCTAGACAGTCTCCACGCGGCGAAAGCAGAGATGATGGCGCGGCAAAACAGCGCCGAGTCCCAAATGATGGCGCTGCAGGCCGAGAACCGCGCCGAGATCCAGGCGGCGACGATGAAATTAGTCAGCATCGTGGACAAGGAGTCGGACCGCATCGAAGCGCTCTACACGTCCTTCCAGTCCAAGCAGGAGCATTTCGCCGAGGTGATCGCGAAGTCGTCGATCCGGAACATGGATTTGGCCGATATGAACCGCGAGATCGACAAAATCTGCGAGAGTCTGGTGCAGGAGTGCTGGAAGTTCGAGATCTCGGCTCGCTCGAGCAACAGGACGAGCGCGCGTGCGCCAGACAACAACGGAGGTGGGCGAAAGCTGTTCAATGAGCGCCAGCAGCAGCTGCTGGTGCAAAACTGCCAGTTTGTCGCAGATCTGATCGTCGCACGCGCCGAGTTCGAGGCGCTGCAGACAGGGTGCAACAGGGAGCTGAAGAACCAGAACGATATGGACGAGCTGATGCTGGACGCGCAGGGGTCCATTGTGGACAAGATGAAGGTGAAGATCCACACGAAGATCATGAACAACAAGAACATCGGCGAGCAGTTCGATAAGAGCACGCTCGACCGACGGGAGCTCTACATCGACACGATCTCGAACATGCTCAACGCGAGCATGAAGCGGCGGACGATGGGAGGCTTTGGCTATGAACAACGCGGGAATCGGGACGAATCCGGAGGCGTGAGCTCGTATTTCGAGTCGCAGCGGTTAATTGGCCTGAGTACAGCTGGGAATGGCACGTCGCGCCGGAAAACGACTGCGCGAGACAGCACGAACCGGCAATCCATTGCGCTCGTGGCTTCGGGGCTTCCGGCCGACGTCGAGTCGACCCGAGCAGCGTTCTCGCCTGGTTCGTCCTACGTCTTCCGCGCAGGCTTCCGTTTGCCAAAGGCGACACCTCCGAACTCCCCCATGTCTGCGCTCCGGGGTGGAACCGCGAGCGCTCTGCTGGGCATGAGCGAGATACCGATCGGCGAAGACGGCGAGAGCGTGTTCCTGACTTCACCACCCGAGATGGAGGACAACAGTGGCGGAGGAGCAGGGGGGCTGAACGAAAAGCTACTTGGGTGGTCGCCCGAAGACGCCAAAGGCCAGGACGGAGGAGGCATGGCCAAGTCATACTCGTTGCCTGCGCTCAAGCAATAGACAGACGACAACTAGCGAATCGAGTTACGTCGCGGCAAAGAGATGGTTGACTGGCACTATCTCATCTGGGTTTGAGTGGGTTATTAGTAAGTATGAACTAGTTCGAAGTTCGGAGGGTTTCCTGTGGGAGAGTGCGGTCACGTAGGGATGTTCGCCTATATTAATATTATAGATCAGCAAGAATGGCATTTTGTGCTTGAAGATGCCATTGATGCGTTCATCTCGAGTGGTGACGCTCGTGGCGCTCTCCACCACCGCCGACTCCACAGCAGCAGCGTCCATCGCCGCTTGCCACACAGCCGTCGACGTGCTGGGCAACCGCACCTCGTCACAAGCTAAGGACTGTAACATCGTGGGTTCGACGTACTGATTCCATAGTTAAGGTGTGTGATAAAAAATGGACTGCCTAAGCAAATTTGGATCCATTTTGACTTCATATGTACTGACTTAAAATAATTCCCATTAAGTGGCACAAACTAAATATAAAAATTAACTAATATAAACCCTAAAATCCTATTTTCATGCACACCCGGATGGTATACCTTCAGAGTGAACGTCTTCAACTCAATTAGTAGCCCTCAAACCAGCGCTTTTGAATTTGAGTCAATCGCTCACTCACTTGAACAGTTCGCGCGCGCGCTCAACCAACGCGAAGGAAGACGCACGCAGAGACGCTCGCTCGCTCAGCAGTAGCAAGAAGCAAGGAAAGCAGGAGCCGACGAAAGAGAGCGAGCGATGGAGCTGGAGAAGGAGCTCGTGAAGGCGCTGCGGGCGCTGGAGCTCCAGGATGTGCCCGAAGACATGGTCACGTCACTCTTCAACTCGGGCGGTACAGCGGTCGTGACCACCAGCGCCACGGGTGAGACCGCGTCTGCGGGCGACGCGCTTTTCCCAGATCTCGTCGACAATGTCTCGGTGAACCAGCTGCGCAGCGTCGACCGCGTGTTCACAAAGTACCTGCACAAGCACCTCGCTGCGATCGAGGAGAACCAGGGAGCTGCGCGCAGCACACGCCTCAGTCTCGACAACGCTGCGATCACTGAACCCGAAGTCGCGCATCTGTGGGAGTTTTTCGCGTCGGAAGAAGCGATCACTGCGGTCGTCGGGGACGAGAACGAGCGCACGCACTCCTCGGCAGCGTATCGCACGTTCTTTACGCTTCTGCACTCGGTCATCAACATCCGAGATGTGTACTCGAGGCTGGACGACGACGAAAAGCGAAGAGCGCTCGCCAAGGCTTTGCTCGCCAGTAAAGTGTACTTGACGTGGCTGCAGATCCCTGGTGGGTCTGCGTACGGTCTTTTCATGCCGTACGTATATCGTCAGGTGTTGGATGTGCTGAAGAAATGGATCGCCATGATGCAAGCCGATGCGATCACGAGAGCCAAGGAAAACGGTATCTTGAACACGCGACGAGTGTCTGTCCGCCAGCGCACGTTGAAGGAGAAGCAGATTGCGGCGAAGAGAAGAGACAACGAAGACTTTACGGAGATCCAGCAAAAGCTCGCGAAGTTTGGACTGGACTTGTTCGGCATGATGGCGACATTTTTGGACAACTTTTCCCTCGCATCCAGTACCGAGTCTATCATTCCGACGATCGAAATGGTGATTACGCTGCAAACTGCGATTCCGGACGATGACACTGGCGAAGCAGTCTCGGATAAATCGCTCAAGGTGCTATCGAAGCTGCTGAATGGTGTCCATGGCAACGCCATCCACATCGCCCGTGTCGTTGCGCATTGCTACGTTCCTGGAATCACTCTGCAGGAGCCGCTGGCGATCGAAAACCGTTGTGCGCTGCGTTTTCACAGACTAGCGATCGATATCATTACGCGAATGGAGCGCACCATTCGCGGCAACGCGGGCGATGACGACGTCGAACGCGAAGAGACTGAGCACCAGCTTTCGGTTTTGCGACTGGGAGTGCTGCAGAACGTTTGCTTGAAAGCACCAGAACGCTCAGAAGAGCGACAGCGCGTTCTTGCGTATGCTTTCTCGGTCGCAGTCAATGGGAGTGCAGAGTTAAACAATCGCGGCGGCTTTCAAGAGGAAGAACGGGTTCGACTGGCGCGTTTTCTCACAAGCTATTCCAGAAACCTGAATGCTAAATTCAGGCAGTTTGCTGTGGAGTTGATCGGCAAGTTCGTACTTCAACCAGAGTTCTGGCAGACTACGGACAGTATCTCCCATGATCTGATTGCATTTTCCGGCGTGGGACCACTGCTCGATGTCCTCATCGACCGGTCGCGAGACAAGATTTCTGCTGTCCGCGCGAAGGCTATCGCTGGGATTTCTTCAGCATTGACATTGGGTCTTTCCAGTATACCGCTGCACAACGAAGCGAAAGAGGCGAACGAATCAGATAGTGACGTCGACGACGAAGACATGAGTGGAGAGCAAGGGAAGGATGGCGGCCAGTTGATTGCGATTTCCCTCCAGAAGCTCCTATATGGACGCATCACCGGCTTGAACGGAAAGAAGACGATGGAGGAGACGCCGCTGATGCGACGTCTGATCGAGCTTTTTAGAGAGAGTTTGTCCGACGAAAAGACTTTTGTTCGGAAGGCTGCTGTTCAAGCCCTCGAAGCGCTTCTGATTGTTCGTCCCGGTCCAATTCGCTCGTCCATGCGGAAAGATCTGGTCGACATTCACTCGAAATGCACGGATTCCTCCCTGATGGTCCGTGTTCAGGCGATTAAGTCGCTTTCGGCGATTCTACTAAAGTTCCCTCAAGACCCAGAAGTCCAGAAGCTCTGGAACCTGGGAGTTCTCCCGCTATGCGCGGATCCTGAAGCCAGCGTCCAAGCGTGCTCTCTTGAGTGGACCAACCGATTGATTTTTGAGAGGGTCTTGTCGTGGTACGACGCAAGAAAAAGCGAAGCACAGCGCGAGTCGTTCGGATCTGTTTGGAATCTTGTAGGTCACCTTGATGGGGTGATGGTCAAATGCGTCCAGAAGTCATTGCGAATTCTCATCAAAGAAGACAAGGTCGAGATGAAGAAGATCGTTCGAGCGTGCATCTACGCGATCAAGGAATGCATCAACTCAGCTACCGCAGACAACAAGACAGATGGCTCAGGTGCAGACCTCACGCGTTTCTGGGACTTCAGCTGGGTTGTTTTGGAAGAGCTTGCTCACACCGGAAAACTGGGTAAAGCCTCAACTGTCGACAAGCAGAACCTGGATGTTGTGGTGGCATGCTGGAACAAGCTTCAGCAGCAAGAACTGCCAGTTGAATTCAACAATGGGTCGAAGCGAATTTTGCGAGTCGTTGCAGCGTTGTCGCCTGTGATCGATGCCCAAGACGCGAAAGCTATTGCTGACGGTATCCTGGCTTCGTTGCACGCGTTTACCATCCCGCTGAATGTGATCGCAGACGCAGTTCTCGCTCTGAACAGCATCTGCAAATCCAAAGCGTCAAGTACGGAATCGAGAAGAGAGATCAGCTTTGGGTGGGGGAAGAAGTTGCTGGATCAGTGTGAGACGAGTCTTCGGTTGTGCTTCGAGAAGGACCCTCAGCGAGTTGTGGAACAAACGCAGCTGATCCAGAAACAGTTGATTTGCATCGGCGAAGTTGCGCTGTTGGAGTTCAACAAGGACGACGACAAGAGTCGTGATCCGGCTGAGATCGCTCTGCTACCTGTCAGCTCCGGTGTCCATTCTCTGGTGCAACTGTTCCTGCTCCCTCAAATTGCCGCCAACCAAATGAGCTCACAAGCTGAACCGCAAGAAGACCCCATCGACCCGGTCGAACCGACCGACATTCCGACTCCGATCCGAGTTTGTGCGTTTGTGACTTTGGGAAAGCTTTGTCTCCGTGATCAGGACCTCGCCAAGGACTGCATCACAATGTTGATTCGAGAGCTGCGAACTTGCAAACTTCAAGATATCCGATCGAACATATTGCTGATTCTGGGCGATCTGTGCATCCGATACACTTCACTGGTCGACGCATACATTCCAACAATCGCCTTGTCGCTTCTTGACGATAGTCCGCTGATCCGACGGAGTGCGCTGCTGCTGTTCTCCCAGCTGATCCTGCAGGATTACATCAAGTGGCGTGAATCCCTACTGCGCTTTTTCATTCGCGCTGTCGTGGATGAAGATGAAGAGCTTTCCAACCTTGCTCGGCATGTGTTGTGTGGACCGCTGCGACAGAAGTCCCCCCACTTGTTCTCCAACAAGTTCATCGAAATGATCTTTGTGTTCAACAACTACCAAGGACGAGTGAACTTTACGCTCGACCGAGACGGTATCGAAGAGATTGCCTTGCCGGGAAACGCGCGCTTTCCCCAACGTTTCCAGTTGTACAGGTTCTTGCTACAGAACATGTCCGACGAGCAGAAGCTGCAGATTTCGATGAAGCTGTGCAACGAAATCCTGGAAGAAGTGACGGATGGCAAGCTCCCGCTGTGCAAGAACCCTTCGCAAATCACGGACAACGGCACGGAAGCTGTACTGAAAGATACATTTGCGATTTTGTGTTCGTCCGACATCAAGTTGTCGTCGTCAAAGGACGGAGACGAGGATATTGAGGGCGAAGATGGGATTGACGCAAGCGCGGACCCAAGTGCGAACAGTGGAAGTGTCGCGACCCAATTGGCGGCAGCCAAGGGTAAGCTTCTTTCAAAGATGTCGAAGAAGAACTTCTTGGAGAACGTTGTCCCTGTTCTCATCGGGCTGAAGCACAAGCTCGAGTCGAAGCGTAGTCCGTTGATGCGATACCTGCAGCACTACTTCCACGAGCTCTTCAAGCTGTATCGTCAGGAAGTGAAAGACATTCTGAGTGCCGATCCGCAGATGGCGATAGAAGTCGAGTACGACATGCGTCAGTTCGAGCTGCATCACAAGAAACAACTCGAACAACAACAGCAGCAGCTGCATAGAGTGGCGCAACCGTTGTCATCATCGAACGAGGCGCCAGCTACGCCTCCGAAGACACCGTCACCAGCTCGACTCCCAACTACGACGCCTTACAATATGTTGGATGTCAGCGAGACTCCGATGGAGCCACCCGACTCTGCGGTGCGACTGCGCGAAGAGGTCAACGGAGCTAACGCCAAGAAAATTGCTGCGCGGCGACGAAGACGTCGAAGAAGCTTGCCACCCATCGAGAGCCCACTTCGTGTTCTTGAGAAGCGAACGGTGGCTCAAGAGGAAGAAGAGTTGGCTGAAGCTGTAAACACGAGTGTGATGCTGTTCTCTCCTAGCAAAGATCTTCCTGGCTCTGGTGCTACTGGAGGCAGCTGGCAAGTTGTGGTGAAGTCGCCCACTGTGTCCAAAAGCAAGAGCAAGAAGAGCAAGAAGAGCAAGGATGGCAAAAAGGGTGGAAAGTCGTTTACCCAAGAGGATCTGGAGCTGAGTATGCAGAAAGAGTTTGAAGAAGCCGCCATCGAGTCATCTTCGGATTCGTCCACTGAGAAGGATAACAACCATAGAAAACAGAGCAAGTCCAAGCCAAAGTCTAAGCAGAAACAGCGAGTCGTCGAAGAAACGCATGATGAAGAAGAGCAGGAGGAAGAAGATGAAGAAGAGTTCGTGCAGCTTCCACTCAAGAAAAAGTCAAAGAAGAAGGCAGAGAAACCTGCACCAAAGAAGAAATCGACCAAGGCCACCAAGGGTGAGCAGGGGGCAGTTGATGGCAAACGAATCAAGCGCAAACGAGATTAAGACCATGTAGACTTCTGCGGCTTTCGGAGACAAGGTACCCTTTTGCAATAAAACTGTGTGCATTTTGCCTTGAGCTTTATCCTCACGTTGGTACCTTAACACCAGCCAACGCCACGCATGAAGACAACAGAAGCATCATAAAGGTACCTACTGGGCTGGGCTGCATGACCAATGTCATCCAATCGTCACATTCCGGTTGCTTATCTAATGACACCGTTGATGACTGGCGCAGTGCACGGACCAGCCGAGGTGCTGAACACGTGCTCCTTCCACTTGGCCACGCCGTTCACGTCGGTCTTCATGTCGTCGCCGAGGTTCACAAGCACCTTCTTCTTCTCCACCTGCGCTGGCGTGTACGGCTCGCCGGTGAGGCCGTCGAACACGATGCGCTCACCGATCTTGGCGTCAGCTGGCGGGTCCACGAACGCGACCTTCTCTTTGCCGCCCTCGATCGGCACGGCCGCGCACATGACCATGCCGTGGCTCTTGAAGCCCACAAGGTTGCGCGGCTTCAGGTTGCAGAGCACGAGGATGCGGCGGTCCTGCATCTCCTCCAGCGAGTAGTGGTACACCAAGCCACTCGCGATCTGGCGCGGCTCGTCCTCACCCTACGATATAGAAAAGAACCAAGCGCACAAGGGCAGATACACAGCGTAAGTACAGCAAACACACGCGCACAAGATGCTCATATGCTCAAATTATTATCGTACCACATCGATTTCTTCGCAGTAGAGCCTTTGGAGACCAACCCACAACGGCAATCAAGCACAAGCACATGTCAATCAGTCAATCCGCCACGCAACATCACACAACAGCAACAACAGCAACAACAGGAAAGCATCACAACGTACTTGTCGGCAGTGTCGTGCTTCCAGACCTTGACGATCTTGCCCACGCGGATGTCGAGCTTCGTGATCTCCGCCTGGTCGGCGGCGGCAGCAGGAGCTGGGGCGGCCGCCTTCTTGGCTGGCTTTGGCGCCTTCTCCTTCTTCGCGGCCTTTGGCTTCTGCTCGGTGGCAGCGACAGGCGCGGCTTCCTCCTTCTTGTTGCCGATCGGGGTGTCGGCGTCGATGCCCAAGTCCGTCTCGATGTCGGAGATCAGCTTCTCCAGCTGGTGCGCGGCAGTTCCACTCATGCTTGCTCTTTGGCTCGTGTAGACTAGGTGAAAATGAGAAAGTGAGCTCCGTTCGATGGCTGGAGAAAAGTGAGTGGCAAATAGAAACAAAGTACTTTATTTTCTCGAGGTCTTATCTTGGAAAACGTATGGCACTTTAAAAACGATGCTTTCAAATAGGAAATCTGAGCCAAGACCAGAAAAACGATTTGTGAATCCAATGCTGTTTGTTTGTTTATGTGTGTGTGTGTTTACGAGAGACCGTGGTGACGAGCTGCTTAGTTTTATTGGATCAGCACCATCCAGCTAATGAACAAGTAGAAAAGGAGCACAGGGTACACGGTGAGCGCCTTGCGCTTTGGCGGCACGAGCTTCGACATGAACACGACCGACGCTGCATGCACGACACAGTCACGAAAGCACAATGTCAGTGCCTCAAACCTAGCAGCGATGCACAGCAGACGCATCCGCAACAAAGAGGTACAGAATGAAGGAGTGTCGTACCTCTCGTGGACCAGACAAAGCCGACGCCGACGATGAACATGCGCAGCACCACGTGAGAGACTACGACACTGAGCACCATGCAGAGCAGCGTCGCGATGTTCAGCGGGAACACGCAGTAGCCCAGCACGCACACGCTCTGGAAGAACGAGCTGCATGACAAAATCAAACCAAAGGGTAGAGGTCAGTTGAGGAGGTCAAGCGCTTCAAAACTAT
Organism: Globisporangium emineosum; assembly: GCA_023334195.1. Lineage (NCBI taxonomy): Eukaryota > Oomycota > Peronosporomycetes > Pythiales > Pythiaceae > Globisporangium > Globisporangium emineosum. The sequence continues at coordinate 12,127 of JAASGK010000995.1, forward strand.
GTATCAGAAGATACGATGATGCTCGTCACGTGACGTACATGGTGCTCCCGAGAAGCTGCGCGTTGATCGTGACGATGGCCGCGCCCGCCCAGACCACGACGAACACGCCGGTGAACACCATCGCGGATTGGTGCGCAGGAGCCGTCATGCTCAGCATGCTATTGATGATCAACACACACACGAAGCAACGGCGTCAGTTCAGATCGCACGCGCTATATCTCCACACAATATTGAAGGACCAGACAGAAGAGCAGACATACATGGAAAGCGACAGGCAGAGCATCAGCGGCCCCCACAGATCCCCTGTTTCAATCACATCACATTGCTGTCAGTCAGTCGCACGCTCCACGCCTTACAGTTGGGTCTCCAGAGCCAAGTCGCGTACAGTCTCGAAGCGCCTTGAGCGTCTCCTCCGACGTGTTGCGGGGCATCAGCACCACCTTGAGCTTCCCTGCCACGAGACGCACATCGCGAAGCTATGAATGGAGCCGAATCGCACACACACAGAATAGTCAGCAAAACAGAAATGTTCAGATCAATAGGCGGGCGGATCCATTCCGCTCGAACGTGAAAGAGGACGCATGAAGGAAGAGCCACAAATAACGGCAAGCAAAATACATACGATGGTGGCTGAGACAGGTTCGTCAAGCGTGTTCTCCTCTGCCGACGGGAGGCTGATGCTGCCGGTCACGAACGGCGTGGGCTCACTCGCTGGCGCCGCGGCGCTTGCCTGTTGCGCCTCCACGTCCGCCATTTTTCTTTGCTTCTTTCAGTGCTTTCAAAAACCAAAATGTGCTTAAAACCAAAATGTGGACCCAAAAACCTGAGCATTTGCATACCGGGTTACCACTAGCCTCAGTTTAACCCATTTGGGTTTAACTGGTCTATTGAAATATAAATGTTTAAATACTAGTATACATACTTGTATATGCTTTTATTTTTTATATTTAGAGGTTGAAAAAGGAAATATGTGGAATTGTTCCAACCCAAGTGTCGTGTGTGCGTGTGCACATGCGAGCGCATGTGATCTATATGCTTTACACAGTCTTTTTACCTTTTTAACCTCCAAGAGCGTCTCCAGCGATCAACGGTACGGTATCATAAATCATTTCTCTCTCTAAACTTATATAGTGCGGTAATTTACCGACTTTGATTATTTAGTTGTACAGTTCGCGACAATGGTCCGTGAACAAGGTCGATTTTTCGCCAATCGGAATCAATTTTTCGTCTTTTTTGACGTGATAAAGACAGAATTGCAGCCAATCGCGAGATTAATACGTTACCGAAGAAACGAAGAAAAACTCCCTCTACA
>JAASGK010000996.1:0-13434 GCA_023334195.1 Globisporangium emineosum
TCCATCGCCAGGTCGTCAGTAAGCAGTGCATGTAGTTTGGTATCGTCGTCAAGATACGAGCGGAGCAAGAGAAGTTCTTCTTGTTCACTGTCGTTCTTGAGACCCGTTGCGATGATTTCGCTTCCGACTCCAGTCGCAGCTATCGCTATCAGCGTCGCTGGGTGGAGATAACGGCCATTGTGGGTTGGGAGCCACCGAATTTGCACCCCACTCATCCCCATAAGAAGGCAATCATTGACTGCGATCAGAGGTGCCATGCTCCGGAGCATTAGCTCAAAGAGCGACAGCGCTCTGTTCAGTTTGATCTTCTCGTTCTCGGGTGAGGGTTCGACAGTGAGGTCCTGGAACCATCACAACGACCTGTTTGTATATTTTGCTTTCAGCTTCTTCTTACTCTATCGATTGTTTTCTTCTTTGCTGTGTGTTTCTTTCAACTTGGTTGTACTATTTGCCTCGGGCATGAGATGAATATCTTCGTGCTTTGGCTTACTCTGGCTCAGCTGTTAGAGGATAAATCCCTGGCGATGCAGGTGTCCGGGTGAGTTGGCAACAATATCTGGACTCGCCGCAAGCTGCTGTGGGTGATGAGTGATGAGGGTGTGACTGTAGACTGACTTGCTGAGTAGCTAGCAAATAGAGGGCAATAGCTAAAGCACACAGCGGTGAAAGTGCTGATGGGTTTGTTTGTGAGTCACGCGGAATGCCGAAAAACTCTTTCAAGTCCGGCACAGAATGGTGGTTGGCAAAATATCAAAACTGCCAACACTGCGCAAGCACACATATCAAACTCGCTTGTCCATGAATATAACCTGACAGTGGTCTGCTTGTCGTGCAGGCGCAAACATGATCCTCCGTGCCACAGATCTGAAATCTGCTTCATCACTTGTGAATGAAGCCATTTGAGAACAAAATTGATATGTTCGACATACCTGTGACTGGAACAGCTGAACATGGCATGCCTCTTTCATGCTCAGCATTCGGTTTGTTGGTGCTTCAGTTATGGATCTTTTCTATCGTGTTTCAGCTTTTATACACAGTCCTTGGGCAGGCTCGTGCGTGCCCTCTTCGAGGGGAGACTGGAGCGCAAATACTGGAATGGAGGACTGAAAACTCAGAGACGAGCGGAGAAAACGCGTCGATCGTGTTGAAGGCGAGCGCAGATGGGTTTTGTTGCTAGTGCAGATCATGAGAACCACCACACCTTAGTCGTGGATTTTGCAGACTGAAATATAACATATTTCCACTGCCGCAGCCCGACCAAAGTTATCAACAGCCAAGATCTCCAGATTTCAACAATAATATATCAAACGTTATCGACTGCATTACGCCTGGTTACTCAAGATATCACACAGTCAACGGGACGCGTAGTGAGGGCTGTGGGGTGAGCTTGTAGCGCGAGTTCGGACAGTATCTCCTACCTCTCTGGCTGGATCACTTTCCTGGATTTCTATGAAGGCAGCAATTCGATATATCCAACTCCGCTCATTTCCCGCGGTGATGTTTGAAAACCTTGATACTAAACCTGCTTGATTTGGGATCGTTCTTGGCCGTCACAGATTTCTTCATTCCGTAGAGCTCTTCAGTGCTGTTCACTTGAGGTAAAACTGATTGGATCGCCTCGAGATCTGCGAAATTGAGCGCTGGGAGCAAGTTGATACACTTGGTGTCCACTTTGTCAATCGCGCCTCCACTGAGTATGTACGACGAGAGGATCTGGAACCCGCACTCTGTCTCATCATCGAAAGTTGTCGGGCGAGAGGCTGCGCAGTGGACGCCATTGTCCAGGTCGACCATGAGCTTGTTGTCGCCCTTGAGGTTCTCAAACTCGTACGTACCCCACTCGCTCGGTGTCATGAAATCCAATTTCCCATTCACCACGAGCACGCTCGCTTGCTGTGGGATCGGCGCAAATTTGCCCCAGTACTTGTCGCGCTTGTACACGAACGGCGGGTGGTTCAACAACTTCATTATGTCGACATCAGGAGCCATTTCGGAGAATACAGTGCACGCAGGGTTGCTTTCCTTCGCTGTGAGGATGCAGTTGTCAGCGAAATCGCTCGAGATGTCGCTCGAGAAGAGCCCATTGTCGAAATTTGCGCGCTCTTCGTTCCAAGTTGCTGACGGGAACGTCCACATCTCCGACACCTTGATGAGCGCAGAGAGGAACGGCGATATGGCTTTTACTTGGTCAAAAGCCTCCGGATTTTCAGACTGTGTGCTGAGTCCAGAGGTGAGCGACTTTGTCGATGCAGACAACGATACTCGAAGTTCATTTGTTGGGTCTAGCACCATGGTCAGGAACTCCATGTCATCGTCGCTGCACTGGTAGAGGCGGTGCATGATCGCAGGGATCAACAGACGCTTTGCCACGTCCCCAGACAATTCGTCCAAATATTGCTTCACGTAGTCCGAAGGTTTCGTGTCGTTGCCATAGATGCTTTCCAGAAACGCGGCGCATTTGTTCTCGCTGTTGGGTTTGAAATCATCAAGCTGTTTGTAGATTGCTCGCCAGGCTGTAGTCAGGTTCCCGTACTTCTTGATCTCCGCCGAGAGCTTTGAGTTGCAGAATTTGTCGTCCTCACAGAGTTTCACGAAACGCGCGTCTAAGCAAACCAGTCATAGGATTGTTAATGCGGGGATCTCTTACACTTAGGACAAAAGACAACCAAACCACTTCGCACGTACCAGTGGGCAAATTGATGGTGTTCCAGTTGGAGAACGTCGGGTCGTCTTCTGCGATCACGCCGTCGAGGATGTATCCTTTGACTTTCTGTGGCGCCAGGTGCATGATGCGCTCAGTGAAGTACGTTCCGTAGCTCATGCCGTAGACAAACGTGTCGACGTAGGGTCCATGGAGGCGATCCACGAGAACCTCGATGTCCTTCGCTGCGCTCGTGACCGAATATGCCTCGGTGTGGTTGTCCATTTGGAAGAGCAGGTCCTTGATGCAGTTTGAGTACTCGGAGTACGCGATCTGCACACCGCTGGGACTTCCCTGCGCGAACGCCTGGGTGGCTTTGCACTCGAGAAAGTTGCTCCGACCAGTCCCGCGATGGTCCATGGTGTAGAAATCCACTGTTTGGTTGGTGTGGTTCGCCATCGTAAGCATGATCCGCTCCACTACAAGTATTTAAAAGGGCAGGCAAGCGAAAGATTAGTTGATCAAAGTCAGAGTAGTAAAAGTTGCATGGGTACATAATTGGGTACTCACTATTTGCAGAAGACGCCCCTGGGCCGCCTTGGAGGATCCAGAGCGCCTTGCTGGCGGTCGGCTGCTTCTGCATGGGGTCCGCGAGTAGTCTGCGCACAAACACGTTGATGGTCTTGTCACTCTTGCAGACGCCCTCGTGGCAGAGCGGCATCTCCACTTCGGCGCATTGGAACGGCGAAGTCGACGAATACCTCGCTGCAGTGCTGTTAGGTGAGGGGGCGACGGACAAACCGCATGGATACCATCCATTGAGCTGGATCTTCGAGTGCGTCGCAGATGAGAATGACCCTTGAACGTGAGCGAGTGCTGCGACAGCGGTCACTGTGAATGCGGATCCTGGGCGGTGCATTTGTCGACCTCTCTGGAGAAGGAGAGTGAGACCTTTGGTGCGAATCTGAAAATGAAAACGATCAAGGAAGGAGGGAGCTGCAGGCAGCAGTGCTGGGCAAAGGAAGCACCCACTGCTTTCAAAATATATCAGAGAACGACTGTGACCCACGCAATGTGGATTGTGACCACATGCATGGCCCAAATGAAAAATCCAGTGGTTTTTAACGCGAGCGAGAGAAGAGAAGAGAAGAGAAGAGAAGAGAAGGAGCCCGCCCAATGCCTGGGTTAGGACCAAGTAAGTGGAAGAGATGTGGCGCGTGCATGCAACGGCATTGTTGGATTGGAATGGTCGTTCATGTCGTCGACATGGGTGGGTCTGCAAAACACGCTGCCCAGCCAGCCCCAAATGCTCTGAAGTGTCCTGATTTCGTGGCTCCTGATTTATGTGGATGACATATTTTTCTTTTGAAATGTACAGTACTACTACAGTTGACTTGCAGTTTGTATCGAGATCCTATTACTGGGTCAGTCAATAGTCTTTGACCACCATGCAACCCTTCACCTATCAAATCAATGGGTTCATCCACATTACCCATCCCTCCCCTCAATCTGTTCTCCAAAAAGTGAGCTCTTTCCACTTGTTGCAGAGCTCCATTTCCACAGTCACGTCCTTCCGCGCGCAACCACCTCCGGTCTCCGCTGCATTCGTCATGCGCGCGCTGCCCTTCTCACTCGTCGCCAGTCTCCTGGCAGCCAGCGCCGCCCCACGCTCCGTGAGTGCCGCCACTGCTGCAGAGCTGCGTCTCAATGGCTGGTACCCGTGCACGTACTCGACGTCGCTCGGCGGTGCAAACTCGTCCGTGATGCCGTTCGAGTGCGCGGAAGTGGACGTGCCGCTCTGCCACGAGGGCGTCTGCGAGAGCGACAAGACGGTCAACCTGTTCGTGCGCCGCCTGCGCGCGACAAAGAAAGCGGAGCAGCGCAGGGCTCTGTGGTTCCTCCAGGGCGGACCGGGCGTGTCCTCGTTTGTGCGTAAGTGATGTGCCGAGTATCATAAATAATTTGCTGGATACGCTGCGATGTTGCATGTACTGATTTGATGTGTACTGTATATTGTATGACAGTGGAGTACGACATGGCCAACATGGACGAGTTGCTGGAAGGGACGGTGGATCTCTACACGGTCGACCATCGCGGCACGGGGCGGAGCAGTTTCCTCGAATGCCAGGCAGCGCAGGCGTTTGCGTCTGGTAGTCCTGGCGGCATTGGACTCGAATACGACGAGCTGCCGAACTGCGTGAGCGACCTTCTCTTCCAGATCGACAACCACACGGAGGCTTTTTCCGTCACGAGCGCGGCGAAGGACGTCGTGCACCTCGTGGAGAACCTGTACGACGATGACATCGACACATTCATCTACGGCGTGAGTTACGGAACCTACTGGAGCACGCGCATCATGCACCTGGCTCCGGAGAAAGTGAAAGGCTACATCCTAGACGGCGTGGTCGATGAGAGCTCGCCGACGTTCACGACCATCAACTCGAAGCGAGCCCAACCTGGTGCGTACAAGCTCTCGAATTGTCAGTGATATATCATACAGAATATTTCTAACTTTCCTTTCGTTTGCTCATCAGAGGAACGATTTGTCAAGCTCTGCGAGAGTGACAAGTACTGCAGCTCCAAGCTCAAGGACGAGATCAAAGAGTTCGGGAGCCTGACGAAGGCTTGGAAAGCGATCTACGCCGATCTTGATTCGCCTGCCACGACAAGAAAAAAATGCGCCGACTTGCTGCAGAAGACGTTCCCGGACTCCAAACCATCGTATGGGCTGCGCAACTACCTCTCGTCGATGGTGGGGCTGGTGGACCAGCGACTGCTGATCCCTGCGATCATGCACCGCATCTACTACTGCGAGGAGCAGGACGTCAAGTTCCTGAAGTTCAACGTCTTTGGCGATCCAGATGCGGCAAAGGCGGATGAAACTCCAGCGCCTGCCGTCTACGACCAGGTCCAGGGCGCCTCTGTTTTCCTTGGACAACTCATCAAGGCTTCCGAGATGTGGACACACCCGTCACCTTCCTGGCAGAGCGCGATGAAGGATTTTGAAGCGGGACTCTTCTCGTCCAACTCCTCGCAGGACTTTGTAACCTACTGCTTCTTCACGGCGGACTTCAGCGACCCGGCCTGCTCGGATTTTGTCGAATCACACACCCCAGAGACCGATTTCACGACGTTCAAGACCCCTAGGTTCACGTACACGCCTGAGAAAGAGTACTGGAAGAAACCTGCGAAGATCCCGGACCACGCCAGTGCACTGCTCTTCAATGGCGAACTGGATTTCCTCACCACGAGCGAGTGGGGCATGAACGAGTATGATAATCTAGAAGGTGACAAGATGGTCGTCAATTTCAGTTTTGGCGCACACGGCTCGGGCTTGCGGCCGTCGACGTTCAGCGACAGAACCAACTGCGGCTACAATATCCTCACGTGGTACGTCTCCAGCGGTGGGGACGTCGCACAGGTGAACACCGATTGCATGGAATCGCTGCCGCCATTCAGCTTCACAGATGTCCGAGGGATCCAGCAGGTGTTTCCAACTATCATGAATGCCGACACGCTCTACGACTCGTAGATGGCTTTGCGGGGGGCGTAGACAAGAACTCGCGCGAGAAGCATCTCATATATACACCATCAGCGAGCAAAGTTTATTGAAGGTATGCACTTTTAGCATGGATCGAAATCCTGAAGTGCTTGCTCTCACTAAAGAGATGTTATATCTCAGTTTGGATAGATTAGACTTTGTTTTTTTCTCGCACCAAAGCCCAACGCCAGTCACCAGCTAACTCAGTGCTAATAACTCTCTCACATAACCCTTCGCAGTCTTCGAGCCTCAATTTCACATTCGTGCTTTATCACTCAACTCGCCGAGCAAATCCAGCTGACCGCCTGCGAGTACAAATGCGCTCTCTCGGGCTTGCGTTCCTTCCCTCATCCACACTCGTGCTCAAGCCCCCAGCCCAAGTGAATGGAGCTGCTACTCCATCACAACTTCCGCCAAGATCGACAGATGGTTTCCCTGTCACGAATCCGAAGGCGATTCGAGCAACCTGCCAGCGCTCAAAGCGCCATTCGAGTGCGCCGAAGTGGAAGTGCCGCTCTGCCACGAAGGCGGCTGCGAGAGCTTCAAGAGAATCAACCTGTTTGTGAAGCGCTTGCTCGCAATGAAGCCGACGATTCCGCGCAAGGCGATGTAGTTTCTCCAAGGCGGTCCCGGATACGCGTCGATTGGAAGTAAGTGTGGCACACGACGTTCTCGACGTAGTGACAATGATTCGCTCAGTGTACACTGCTCATCGTCTCTTTATGCTTGTGCAGTGGTAACCGTGATGGAGCCGTTCAACGTGACAGCTAACACGACGGTCGACTTGTACACGCTGGACCATCGCGGCACGGGACGAAACAACTTCCTCGAGTGCCAGGCGGCGCAGGCTTTCGCTGCTGGGAGCCCTGATGGTGTGAACGTCAATGTTACTGAGATCGCAAGCTGCATCAAGGACATCATGTTCCAGATTGACAATCACACGGAGGCACTCTCGGTCACCAGCGTCGCGAAGGACGTTGAGTTCCTTATCAACACGTTCAACGACAAGGACACTGCGGTGTACGTTTATGGTGGCAGCTATGGAACGTACTGGGCCGAACGTGTCATGCGCTTGGCTCCAAAGCAGGTGAAGGGCTACAAATCCGACAAGTACTGGAAAGAATACGCGATGATCCCAAGTCACTCGAGCGTGATGGTGGTTAACGGTGGCCTCGACTTCCAGACCTCAAGCGAAGACGGCACAGCTGAGTACGAAGGTCTCGAGGGTGGCGACAAGATTCTGGTGGACTCTGAGACTGGCACCCACTGCGTAGGGATCTCGCTCCAGACAGCATCTGACAAATCGTACTGCGGGTTTCAGATCATTTCCTCGTACGTGATTGGAGGTGATGTCAGCAACGTCAACACTTCGTGCATGAACAGCCTGGCAGCTTTCGATTTTGCTGACCTCAAGGCGATCAACAAGGTGGTGGAGGTCACGACTGCGAATGAGCTCTACGATTCCAAGTAACCCTTTCAAGCTGCTGAGAGACATCTAAAGTGAGCGGCCGGGGTTGAAAACCCTAGCCCAACAAGAAGACGATGGTAGCAAAGACAGAATGCAAAGGTGTCAGTTCCTTTTCTTTTATATGTTGGACCGAGGTTGTGCAACGAGGGCCATCCATGGTGGACGGTGGAAGAATGCGTATCAGAAATGGTGTGAACGAGAGAGAGAAAAATGGCTCGTGTGGCATACATTTAGTATAGTTAGACTTGGGCAGAGCGAGCACCAGCCATCTCAGACGCACAACCGTTTGGGAAAACCTTACCCACAATGAAGGAAACTCTCAAGGAGATCAGCCGATTCCTTTGATTCGAAGTGTGGGTCCCGGGTTCGACTCGTGGCCGGCACCCAGTCTTCTGAGAAAGAGATGGAACACGTAGCTATGCTGAAAGGCAGTGCTGTCCAGTTTTCTGGAGCGGTATGGAGGGACCGCCTTGGTATACAGGTAAGGCCACTGAAACCAAGAGGATCGAGTCTTCGAGTTCTTCTGAAGCACTAGAAGGGTGCATGTGGGTGACTACGGAGGCCATGTTGGGGAAATTCCCACGAAATGCAAGTCGTGTGACCAATTTGGGCATTTCTGAACACTTTTCGACGGGAAATCTACCATGACAGTCCACCAACATTTGTATTGGATCTCGATACAGAAATACCGGTATTTGATCATTTCTTCAGATAAATCGCCGCTTTCTCCCTTGTTAAAATTGCTAAAATGTCATTTTTTGTGATACTCATTTTGGGAAAGTCCATGACAACATTTTGATATTGATACAGTGAGATTCAGTACAAAAATCAAACTTACTATATATACTATATATGAAATTACAGGATTCAATGACGACCTCCAAAAATAGTGACCGAAGTGAATTGTATAGACATTTGTATACTTTGGCGAAAAGCTGCATTTCAGCGGTGGTGGACATGTTATTAAAGTCTAAACGAACTACAGTAGAAATCTGATACAAATTCCGTAAACCGGGCAGATCTTGGCCTTAATTTTGGGAGAGAGCTACTAAGAAAAATAAATAATTTTAGGGCGTGGATATCAGGCCACCCTTGACGTAATCGACTTATAATATTAAAAATCCAAATAGTAAACACAAATTGAAACAGCCTTGTTTGCTAAAATATCAACAATGGAACCCTTCGATCAATTAATCTGTCAAAGTGACACAAGCTCGATGTTGGAATAGGTCACAGACACGGTTGGGAACCAGTGGTAGCGACTGATGAACATAGATTTGAAAGGAAGCACATGTACACCAGTGCCTTTGCATCTGCTGCAACTGCTTTATTGCCGCGCATACTTAAGCAGATATGATCATTTGCTTCACTCATCTCATTTGAATGGGATATGGACCATATCCTTACTACAATTCACTGATTAGATACACACATCATGCTAATGGATTCAAGAAGAATGTAGGTGCGTACATTGCGAAGCGGAAAGGCCACTATACCAGTTCGGCAACCATAATAAATAGATGTCACAAAGGTTCTAGTTGCTCAGAGCTGACGAGTCTGACTCAGGACACTACTGATACAGACGAGTGCGCGAAGAAGCTCAGGTCATGTGGATAGTGTAGTTGAGAGCGTGGCGAATGTGGAAGCAGAGGCTGTGCGATACTACAAGTCACGTTCCTAGCGAAGAAAACTCTGCGGCTATGTCGTTACCATCGATATTTGAGCGGTAGGTTAAATCCAAAGAGAGCTTATTGTCAGGAGGTTGGTTGCTGGAGGACGGGGTTGAATGGTTTGAGGACTAGATTCCAGAGTGCGTAGCTCTGACAGCATTCCCAGAAGCGATGGTACGTCTCGACCGCTTGACGTCCTTGAACAAAGTACCGGAGAGAGGTGTCATGTTGGTGCCAGAGGTGTCATGTTGGGAGGATACACAACTGCTGACTCTAAATACACACGCAAGTGTCAACAACATTGGCTTCAATATTAGATATTAAATTTAAGATATCAGTCAGCATTCGCTTTTACTCTTTAAATTAACAAATGATTACGTCAAGGGTGCCTGTGGAGCCAAAAGGGCGGCCTTGTTAGATCCACGCCCATAATTTTATCCAAAAATGAGTAAATCTCATAAATGATTCGAAAATGAAGGTTCGCAAATTTCTCTAACATATTGAAACACTTACATTCATGCTCTTTTAAATTGCTATACGTTCCCACACCATAAAACAATACCGTAAAGTCTGTGAAATTAAGTGTCTGATAAAAGCTACAAATGAAGTTAAAAACAGTCCGTAAAAACTCTCAGCTCGCTGTTTTTACGCAGTGTAAAAAGATGCCCGTTCGTTTCGTGACCCAAAACGACTGGTTGAGGTGGGATGAGCACCTGACCAGGTTCTCTCGACCTGTCATTCATCTCATTTGCGTTCCGATATACACAACTCCGAATCAATCCAGCGCTTCTGGTCTTCCTCTGTGGTGTGCGTCGCTGACGGCAGCTGTCCACCCTGTCGTGACCGACTGTCCGTCGCTGATCCTTGCATTCACGGTGTTTGCTGCTGCTGCTGTTCCGCATGAACCACCGCTGCGGTTGCCGTTCTCCAGGCCCTGCAAGTTGTTTTTGGTGTATGCTGAGCGCACGAGTGTGAGCCCGTGTCTGTATCTGAGTGTGTTTACTGTGTGAATATGTGTGGCTGTGCCGTTGCTATGTGGACCCGATGATTTGTATAACTCTAGAATTACACTGATCTTCTTGATGACAATTATCCAGCTGAGGGACCGTCCAATGCGTAATGTATCGAATGTGCATGTGTGTGTGCTTGTTTGCATCGTGTGTGCGTGTTTGTGTGCGTGTTATGCGCTTGTGAATAGCAGCTCGAGTGCGAGGCAAAGAGGGTGTGGAGAATGATGAAATTTAGCTTTTTCTTTAGGAAGTGCCGTCTGATTATGTTGAACATTATGACGTCAAACGAGCGTATGGGTTCGCTTGCGAGCCCACTGAACATTCACACCACCTTTGCCTTGCGCTTGTTATATTAGTAGCCATAGATGAACGAGTCACCTGTCACTTAATACACTTGTTGTTTGGAGCTTCTTTTACAATTTCTTCATTCTTCTTGCTATGCATTGTGTGTTTGATCCTGTTACAGTGATGCCAGCTAGCAATCGAGATTGGGTGTTTGCACACCCGCCACGATGCGTTGAGCAAGGTTGGTGCTGATTTGTTTTCTTGGCGATCTTGTCCGTTGGAGTAGACGCGTTGCTTGTTCTTATCGCTATTTTCGCGCTCCTCTCAAATTAGTCACAGCCATTTTCGAGACGACCCCAACACACGCACACTCAGCAAAAATTCCCATTCTGAGCTCAAGAGCTTGTCTTATGTCGACGAAGATTGGCATCGACCGGTTTCGCTGCTGCCTAATGCCTCAAGGTCTCCATGCAAGCCACAAGGTTAGAAGGTTTGTGCTCTCAATCCGTTCCTTACCTTGCCAAGGTGACCCTGTGATGCTCCTTCTTTCTATATCAAGGGACGGAGATTGCTCCAGCATCTCACTTGGCTTCTTCCGAACTCAAAGACAGATAGATACCTGTCACATCCGCCACCGCCACCAGCAGTCTCAAGAGCAATGGTGTTTCGGCGCTGGGCTGTCGCGTTGCTTGCGCTCGCAGTGGCTTCAGCAAGCTCAAGCGTTGCGGTCGCTGAAGAATCACGCTTCCACCTGCGCACCCATGCGGTTGAGTCCGCGCCTTACCTCGAAGAAGACGCCAATGCGACGCTGAGCAAGAACTCAGCTTCATCAGACGATGATAATGGCAGTGGTAATACCGATCGGAGTGGCATTGACTCCGAAGAACCTGATGCTGACGATGGCCCTGATGGTGTCGGTGACGGATACGACATCGACTGGACGAACTGGACGTGGCCGAACGACGTCACGCCTGATATGTGGGGGGACTCCATCGGTCCTTTCGGTCAGTGCGGAGGAGCTGGGTACGGAGGCGGCGAGACTTGCATCCTCGACTGGGTGTGCGTGTCGCTGGCAGATTCGTTTTCGGAATGCTTGCCGCTGGATTGGGTTACGACAGTCACATACGCTCCGGGAACTGTTACTCCGACTCCGACTCCGACGCCAGTAACAGCTTCCTCGCCTCCAACTGAAGATCCCAGCTCTGACAACTCGGACGTGGACAACACATCTGCTCCAACCACTGAGGAGCCGACAACCGATGCTCCTGGCTCGAGCTCCTCCGGAGCTAACTCGTTCCTAAGTGACAGTTCTGCTTCTAGCTCAGGCTCTAGGAATGACGAGCCAAGCTCCGATACCCCCCAATCGACACCAGACAGTCCACCAGCATCCAGTTCACCAAGTCCAAGCCCAACAACCGACTCTCCAGCGCCGACGGAACCACCAGTGCCGGATGTGTTCCAGTTCGATCCCATCCCAGCGTGGCTCCAGTGCGGAGGTCGCAATTTCAACTACTACCAGTACGCGACTGGCACGTTCCCGCTCGGAGACTCCACCAAGCTGCGATGCTCCGATGGGTACCAGTGCGACGTGATCAACGACTGGTTCTTCCAGTGTTTACCGATCCACGACCCGAACTCGTTGGCTCTCTGGAGCCAATGCGGCGGGGAGTTCTACCAAGGACAGACCAACTGCGTCGCGGGCTCCTACTGCAAGTTCTTCAACCAATGGTACTCGCAGTGCGTGCCAGCGAAGAAGATGTAGAGAGGTCCCGACTTCTTTAGAACTCGGCATGTAGTGTTGGAAGAGAGAACCAGAACCAAAGTTTCCGAATCCGACACTGGTCCTGAAAGAAAACGCCGCGAACCCAGGAGGTGTCCGTCCACCTTCACATGATTGTTTTCGCTATTTATTATCGAACGAATGCACTTGGCAAACCGCCTTCAAGTCCCATTGCTGCTAAGAAACGAGCTCGCTTACATCTAAAGCTGTGCTCCTATTGGAAGATCGTGCTTTGCGGCCAACTCGAGCACAACTTTTACATGTGGTATTGATGCGACTCACCTCTCAGATGCATACTGGCATGCCTCTATGAGACGTGGGTCGCATCAATATGTAAAGCCACAGGTACATATATGTATCATTACCAACCTCAATACAAAGTCTTCACGAAAGACGTCTTTGAAGATGCCAACAACGTTTGCGTCCAAGTCTTGTGACCAGGATGGGCGACATCTCATTCATTTTCACACAGTATCAACCACGCAGATCCACTCTTACGTGTCATCCAAGATAACATCTCCATCCTGATTGGCCGAAAAGGGATGTAAATGACGCTTTCATTGGCTACTTGAGAAGCTCGTCACCAACTGCGATCTGGTGTGTGAACCGTATCCACTTTGTCCAGATCAGGACGCAGAGAAAGATTGAAGAGGGAATCCTGCCTCTCTCGGATATTGAGCCGGCAGTAATTTGCCTTTCCTCACGCCAGCAACTCATTCAACTGTGGGGCAGTTGGCGCCAGCAAGTTTGCGAACCATACCAGCGACGTTAAACAATAACCTTTTGCCTTTCCTTAGAAAGATGCAAACTCCAGCACACAAAACCAGTTATTCTCACTCACAAGCGCGTTGACGAGCAAGCGCCTCTCGCAGCAGCACCATTGCTCGCCTGCTACACTAATGGCCAAGTCTTTAAATCCACTTTTTTTCGGACACGTTTCGACGCGCCGTGCCATGAGTTTTACGAGTTGAGCCACGCTGTTTGGATATGCTTATTCAATCACAGCACTGATCAGCTGTGACGTGTTTTTGCTATGCGA
>JAASGK010000997.1:0-13431 GCA_023334195.1 Globisporangium emineosum
CTGTAAGCCGGCGATGTTGGCGAGTACGCTGGCGAAGTTGGACTGTAAGCAGGCGACGTTGGGCTGTACGCAGGGGTGTACGCTGGCGAAGTCGGACTGTAGGCAGGGCTCGTCGGGCTGTACGCCGGTGACGTCGGCGAGTACGCTGGAGAAGTCGGCGAATACGCAGGGCTTGTTGGCGAGTATGCTGGACTCGTTGGGCTATACGCTGGCGAGGTTGGCGAGTAGGCAGGACTCGTTGGGCTATACGCTGGACTCGTTGGGCTATACGCTGGACTCGTTGGGCTGTAAGCCGGCGACGTCGGCGAGTAGGCTGGCGAAGTCGGCGAGTACGCCGGTGACGTTGGACTGTACGCAGGCGACGTCGGACTGTACGCCGGTGACGTCGGCGAGTACGCAGGCGAGGTCGGACTGTAAGCCGGCGATGTTGGCGAGTACGCTGGCGAAGTTGGACTGTACGCCGGCGACGTTGGGCTGTACGCTGGACTCGTCGGACTGTACGCCGGTGACATTGGGCTGTACGCTGGCGAGCTGGCACTCAGAGGCGACGCTGGGCTGTGCGCTGGAGAAGCAGCACTGAAGCCAGGCGACGCAGCCATGAACCCAGGAGACGCAGGGCTTGCCATCGGCGAGAACGCACCAGCAGCAGGCGAGAAAGCACCGCCGCCCGGACTGAACGGGGACGAGGCAGTGAACCCAGGCGTCGACGCGAACGGCGTGGAGATCGGAGTTCCCGGGCCGTGGTCTGGGGATCGCCACTCGTTGTCCAGTCCGCGCATCACCTGCTGAATCTCGGACGCTTCGTACTCGATCGCGTTCGCCAGCTTCTTCGCGTCGAGCACAAGGTCCATCAAACCCGTACCGAGAGGAGCCAGCTGGCCGAGCATAATGTTCTCAGACACACCCGTCAGCGGATCACCCTCCGAGAACATCGCAGCGTCCATGAGAATCTCGACCGTCTCTTCGAACGAGCATCGCACGAGCGGACCAGAGTCATCTCGGTTGATACCGTGACGCGTGATCGCCATCAAGTGGCCACGGAACGTCATCACGTCCGCCAAGCACGCCAAGTGACGGTAGTTCACGTACGCACCATCGAAAGAAATGACCTGTCGGATTTCATTCAGCAGTGCGCGACGCACCGCTTCGATACCCAGCACCTGGATGATCTCGACAATGTCGTTCGAGATCGTTCGCGTCGAGTCCACTTGAGGGTAGCAAAGCACGTCCAAGAGGTTCGTGCCATCCGTATCGAGCACCCACTCCGTCATCATCTTGAAACCCACGTCGTCGAACCAGTGGGTCTGTCGGCCTTCACGAATGTACACCTTCTTCACCCCCTGGATACCACGCAGCTTCATCTGCGTGAGCATGTTGTGCTCCACACGCTTCAGGAACGTGTCGTCCTCCTGGCCCACAGCAGTGTCGCCGGATCGCTGTAGCTTCTCTTCTTCGTCGCTCATGATGCGAATGCGCAGAACAAGCTTATCAGCGTTATCATCCGTGAAAATGCACGACAGATCCTGACCGTACTCGGACTCAATCTGCGCGGCAATCTCACTCATCGACAACTTCTTGTCTGCCATCATCTCTCGGTTCAACTCGATACGGAGCAGCCATGGCGAGCGCGCCATCGGCGTGTCTTCATCGGGCATTTCGTAGTACGTTGCCACGAACTCCTGATCTTCTTCAATGATCGTGTTCATCGGGTCTGGATCGTAGTAAATCGCAGTGTTCGCAGTCACATCCGCAAGCGTCGTGTATTCCAGTTGCGACTGAATGAACTTGGCTTTATCGGCGTCGTGTGCCGAGTCGGCTGTGAGATAGATCTGCAGCGACGGCGTGCGCACATCCTTCGCGATGTTCATAATTTCTTTCAGACGAGGCACACCAAGTGTCACGTTTTTCGCCGACACACCGGCGTAGTGGAATGTGTTCAACGTCATCTGCGTCGCCGGTTCACCAATCGATTGCGCAGCAACGACACCAGCCATCTCACCAGCAGCGACAAGCGCGCTGGTAAACTTCGACTCAATTTCACCGACCAACCACTCGAACGCGGTTTCCGTCAAGCGGTGCTCCAGCGTCACACACTTGGACGCCAAGGTCGAACGGAGCAGAATCTGGAAGAAGAGCGTTGCATTGTCCTGCGCTTCGACACTCAACGGATCTTCGCCTTGCACGACAATGATCTTCTTGCAAAGCTCCTTCACTCCGTCGACGATACGGGAAGGGTGGAGGCTCGATGGCTTCTCCATATCGATGCTAAATAACTGCTGCGCGTTTTCGACCAGACGACGAATGTTGACTGGCACCTGGGCAGCATTGTCCGACTCTTGGCCTTGTCCACGACTTGCCAGAATCACGCGCAAGTTCACACGATCCTTCTGAAGCTGCGCGATTTCTTCACGCAACATCTGCTGGGTTTGCTGGTTCGTTCGGATATCCTTGATGATATCAGGCTCCAAGTACAACTGATCTGGGCACTTTGGAACGCAGCCCAGGTATTCACTTCCGACGTCGAACACGTACTTGTTGTCAAATTCGCGCTTGTTCAAACGATGAGACTCGAAACGCTGCTTCTCCACCCACACAGCGTCCATGCCGTCTTCACCGTACAGGAACTGGATAATTTCGCCCTGAGCATTTCGAACCGTGCCATCGTAGCGAGCCATGACAGACTCCATTGCCTTCACGAGACGACGCTGGATGTAACCGGTCTCGGCCGTTTTCACAGCTGTATCAATCAAACCTTCACGACCACCCATAGCGTGGAAGAAGAATTCCTGCGGAGTCAAACCCTTTAAGTACGAGTTCTCGACGAAACCACGACTCTCCGGGCCGAGATCATCCTTGCCGTAGTGAGGCAGTGTGCGGTGGTTGAATCCGTACGGGATACGCTTTCCTTCAACGTTCTGCTGACCCACACACGCAATAATCTGGGAAATGTTGATGAAAGATCCCTTGGAACCGGACGTCACAGTCGCCTTAATGTTGTTTGTCTCGTCCAAACTGCCCTGAGCTTCACGACCAGCCTGATCACGAGCTGTGTTCAACACCTTGTTGACAAGCTGCTCGAACGACTGGACCATGGTACGACCTGGCTGGGTTTCCAACTCGCCCTTCTGGCCACGCTGGACGAGATCGTGCACTTGCACCTTCGCTTGCGTGATGATATCGACAATTGTCTTCAACGTGCTGACATCGGCAATAGTGTCGCTCACACCGACGGTGAAACTGCGTCCAACCAACCAGTTGTTGACAAGCTTCTGCACAGCTCCGAGGAAGTACTTCGCCTCCTCCGCTCCCTTTTCGAGCATCGTGATATGGATGAGACCACCAGCAGACGAACCGATGACCTTCTTGTCAATGATACCAGCAAGAAGCTCACCGCGCTGAACGATAACTCGGGAATCAAACGGAGCCAGCTCGTTGAACTTCTCGCTGCTGTTGTGGATAGAGGCGAAGCCTTCGAAGTTGATCGGTGGGATAATCTTCGAAAAGAGCTGCTTGCCAGTCCAAATCGGTCGGTACTTGCCGAGCTCTCCCTTCTTCGGGACCAGAATCGCTGGAGTTGGGACCTTGCCATCCCAGTTCAGCACCCACATGAGCAATCCCATCACAATATCCTTCTCCACGAACACATCGCGCTTGGTGAACTTCTGCACACCGAGGAGGGAATCTTGCACAATACCCATGACGGGACGGTTGCTCTGTGGCGTGATAATCACCTTGTGCACCATCATCAACTCCTGCGCCTCAGCACGAGCAGTCATCGACTGCGGAACGTGCAGGTTCATTTCATCACCATCGAAATCGGCGTTATATGGCGCAGTCACCGACAAGTTCAAACGGAACGTCGACCAGTCGAACACCTTCACACGATGTGCCATAATGGACATCTTGTGGAGCGACGGCTGACGGTTGAACAACACCAGATCGTCATCACGAAGGTGGCGCTCCACGATCCAACCGCATTTCAGCGCAAGATCCGATTTGTTCTTGATGTAGCGCAGATCGATACGGTTGCCATCTTCACGGATGATGTACTTGGCACCAGGGTGTTCCAGTGGTCCATTCGAGATCAGTTGGTGCATGTACGCCATGTTGAACGGCGTCACACGCTCTGGAACGGTCAAGTTCATCGCGATCGATCGCGGCACTCCGACTTGATCAATCTCAAGGTTCGGATCGGCAGTGATGACGGTACGCGCGGAGAAATCAACACGTTTGCCCATCAAGTTACCACGGATACGACCTTCTTTGCCGCGCAGACGCTGTCGCAAGGTCTTCAGCGGTTTACCAGAACGCTGCTGCGCTTGCGGCAGCCCCGGCTGTTCGTTGTTCAAGAACGTCGCGAGATGGAACTGCAACAGTTGCTCGAACTGCTCAATGATGTGGGACGGTTCACCCTTCCGCACACAATTGAGCAACGCCAAGTTGGCCTTCACAATCGATGCCAAGTTGTGCGTGAGATCGTCTTCACCGCGAGCCATGCCGTCAATGGCAACCGAAGGTCGCACGTGCGGCGGTGGCACTGGCATCAACGTCATGACGAGCCAGTCTGGGCGAGCCCAACGTGGGTCCAAACCCAACGCGAAGCAGCCTTCGTCCGAGATATTCTTGAAGATCGAGAGCACCTTTGCGGCTGGCAGGTTCTGCTTGCGATCCCCAGATCCAGGCACGTCTTCCATCTGCTCTGGGAATTCTACCATGAGCTTGATTCCCTGCTTGCGGTACTTTGGCTGCAGACCACCACAACCACCGTGTCCACCTTCTTTGGGCTTGGACTTGTCGTCAAGACCACCCTGCAGACCGATGTTGAGATCTTCACGCATCTTCTCCATGTCGGCTTCTTCACCGTATTCACACATGGACTTGTTGCTACAGATCTCGTACACAGCCTTGAGACGGCGCTTGCCGTTCTTGATGCGCATCGCCGCGCGGAAGCGATGGTCGCGCTCGTCGCTGAGCACCTTGGAGCAGTGGAAGCACACGGAGCGCAGGATCTTGAGCACTTCCTTGATGAAACCCAAGTGGAACATCGGGCGCGCCAGCTCAATGTGGCCAAAGTGACCTGGACAGTCGTTCACCTTGCCGCCACTGCCACTGTACGTGCCTGACATTTTTATTCGTTCATTTAGAAGAAGAAAAAAGATCGTGAGCACCAAGCAATCAAGGGGGAGAACAGACACCCACACAAATTAAGCCAGCGACATCCCTATGAGGGTCGCCATCTACAGCAATACCAAATATCACCAACAGAAAGGATACTTACAATCGCAGGTCTTGCAGCGCGCGCGGAAGTCGCACGTGCCCATGCGCGGATCGCCGATGCCGCCGATGACCGGGTGGCCGTTCAGGTACGTCTCGGGACGCGAGATACCGTCGGGGATGATGCGGTCGTTCACTTTCGTCTGCTTGGTCACCGACATGGCGCGGATCTCCTCGGGGCTGAACACGCCGAACTGCAGATGCTTGACCCGCCGCAGCCGCGCGCTCGAGTACGAGAACTGCGTGGACGACATGCTGCTGGTTTCCTTTCTCTTCTCTCTTGTAGTTGTTGTTTAGGTGGCTTGCTTGGTTGGTGGTGTTTAAGGGAAAGAGTGTCAGTAGCTTCAACTCAGAATGCGAAATGCGGAATTCGCAGGACGCGCGCAGACGCTCTGTGGATCACACTCACGCACACTCACTCCGTTTCTTTCTCCCTCAGCAGTGAGCAGAAAGCGGCGAGTTCGCAAGTGAAGGAAAAGAGAAAGCGGGCGCGGCGGTGCGCCGCAGAAGTGGGCGGGGAGCCAAGCAAAAGGGGGGCGTTTCCGTCACAAGCGAGACGTGATTGGAGGAAAAACAAAAATTTTCACGAATCACAGAATTAAACAGGTATTTTTAGTTTTAGCAAATGGGAAGAGGGGATAGAATCGTATATAAGAGGATGGAGACGGTATTCGTGGATCTCGCTTTTGGACCTTGTGAACTTGGGTTCACTTTTCTGAATAAACATGGCTGCACGTATGCTGCTAGTATTGCTAGAGTTGCAGCAGCTCACATTTGCCGTCGTTGCTGCAGTCGCTTGTTGGAGAACTCACGGACTCAGAGGACCTCGCTGCGAGGGCTTCCAGATCCAGTTCGTCGTACTCCTTGGGAAACGTGAACCTTGTCAAAAACTTGGCTGTGTGGAGCTGCTGTGTTGTGGGGGGTGGCGGACGAGCGCAGTAGCGATTGGAGAAGAGGGGACTTGTCGGGTGCGATCCATCGTCGTCGCTCACCACCATGTCTTTCCCCGGACTCCAGCATTTTCTGGGCGACGGTGCCGACGTGTACTCCCTGCG
Source organism: Globisporangium emineosum (assembly GCA_023334195.1). Classification (NCBI taxonomy): domain Eukaryota; phylum Oomycota; class Peronosporomycetes; order Pythiales; family Pythiaceae; genus Globisporangium; species Globisporangium emineosum. The sequence continues at coordinate 6,330 of JAASGK010000997.1, forward strand.
GGGCGAACACTTTGGCTGAAAAGTGCACTCGCTAAACTGGATTTCCTCCCAGATTTTCTTCTCCTGCTCCAGTCGCTTCTCCTTTGCCATCGCCCAGCGCATCGTGCGCTCGAAGAACGCGGTGTTCGCGTTGTAGAGGTCGGACGCGCCTCGTTTGTCGTCTCCAACGCAATCACCACACTGAGGTGACTCAGTCGACAGCAGAGTGTTCCACGCGTCGCTGTAGTGCGGGTTCTTGAAAGTGCACTCGCTCTGCGCCAGCTCGTCGTAGAAAGCCCTGAGTTGCCGGTATTTGGCTTCTTTCTCTCGCTTCCACTGGAGTTGCTTCTCGTAGATCGCGCTCGCCTGGACAGGGTCCACTCGACATGAAGACTTGGAGTTAATATCCCCACCTCTCATAGTAGCATCACTTCGCTGGCAGCACACGCATCGCTTGCAATAATGGCGGCCTTCGCCTGACGAAGCCGCGTCCTTTTTACTTCGCTTGAGCGCAATCTGTCTGCTTTTGCTCGACAGCTTTGGCGTGTTCTAGAACATGAAGAGGATCACAAAAGTTCGCAGTTAGCTTAGTTTCGTAAAGTGGATTGAATGAGGCGGAAACAGATTCACGCACCAGCAATCGGTCGACTCGCTGGTTCTGGCGCTCGAGCAGCTCCTGCTTCTTCTTCTTGTACGTATCGCCGAGCGACCAGAGCCTCTGTACGGCAGCGGGGGTAGCTCCATTCTGCCCATCTTTGCTATTGCTGCGGTTGTAATGGTGCTTCAAGTCGTTGGCAGCCTGGTTGTCAGACACTCCTGAGTGTTCTCTCTCTGCTCTCCGCTTGGACAGCTGGTACAGTCGCTCGTGCACAGAGAGCGGAGCATGTCGTTCCAAGTTCGCCGAGTGAGGCGCTACGCTCGGGTGGAAGCGGCCAGCTGCCTTCTTTTGCGCAATGAGCCGCTCTTCCTGCTGGTACTGATAGATCAGTCCGAGCAGCTGGAGCCGGTCCTCCACTTTGCAGTGCGCGATCTCGTCGTCGCGTTTGTCGAAAAGTGCGGACGAGTGGCGCGCGATCACCGGTTTGCCCACCACTTGCGCGTCCTGCTTGGCGACTTCCTCTTGCCGCAAGTGCGAGATCTTGTTCTCCTTTTCGTAGTTCCACGCCATGAGGTGGGACACGTCCCGGAAAATGCGCTTCGACCGCTTTAGCAATGAGAGCCATCAGCAACAGCAATTAGAGCCAACATCACTAGAGAGTCCGAGTATTTGGCATAGCGGCTAGCATACCCGGTTGATGGTCGGACTCGGCTTGATGGCTTCGTCCTCTTTCTCGCACACGGAGAGCCGGATTTGCTCTTTCTTCTGCCGGTTCTGCGCCACGAACTGCCGCATGCGCGCCTGGAAGTTGGGCTCGAACGTCGCGCTTTCTCGCAGCAGCTTGAGCGAACTTTGGCTCACACGAGGCGCGTTCGCGACGGGCTCTTCTTCTTCTTCTTTCTTGGCGCTGTTGAGGCCAGACGCTTTTCGGATTCTTAGTGAAGAAGCCCGAGCGGAGCCGACAGGTTTCGCCATTTGTTTGCTGAGTTTCTTCGCCCTCGCAGAGTTGCTTTCCGATAGAAAATCGGGCGTGAATGGCCGCATTTCGTCGCTAAAGCACATCACGCGAGCGGGGACAAGCGACTCGTGCTCGGAATCAGAACTGTACTCGGAGTGATTCTCAGGAGGGAGTTTGAAGCCCTCGTCCTCCTCGTTTTCTTCTTCGCCTTCTTCAAGCGAAGAGCTGTGAAAGGACGGAGGTGAATCCGAGCCAAGCATAGCGTCACTATCCACAGCGTCACCGACATTCAGCAGTTCCTAGCGTAAACCCGAACCCAAAGTCAAGACGCGCTTGTTAGTGCTAAGAAACAGTATAGGAATACTGAGCTTCACTCGAATGGCTGGGGTGCTCGGGTGTGCGAATATTACCTGCAAGAGCTTCTTGAGCGCGATCACTTCGTCATAGGTGTCTATGTGACGCAGCAGATAAAAATACAAGAGCCGTAGCATGTCAGGGAGAATAGAATACGCGCCGTATGGACTAAGAGACTGCGCTGCTCACTCTGGAACTGCTGCTCAATCTCGTCGTCCTCGCTCTCGCACGCGGCCTCGTCCTGTTGTCGTCGCGCGTCCTGGCGGCTGCTACCAGCAGCAGAGCAGCGCATGGCGTCAACGTGCAATGCCAGCAACTCACGCTGAACTGCTGACCGTCAGTGAGAGAACATACACAGTGCGGCCATTTTCCGTCGAGCAACTTCCTTTGCAGCCGGTCGAAAATACCACGTGGAAAATGCAATCCGTTTCAGGTTGAAGCAACTTCATCAGCGTCTGATACTGTATCTGATTCTGAGTTGAAGAAGACCACGAAGATCCAACGCCATTTATCGAAGAGCTCCATAGCGAGCAAGCAAAGAGCGAGAGTGATCGATCGATCGGCATGGCGAGCGGCAGCGGCGCGAAAGGCAACAACCTCAATTGGGAGAAGTTCGAGGAGCTCTCCAAGGTGGCGTTCGTCGCGGACCCGCACGCCGACACGCGCTTCTTCCTCAAGACCCGCGTGACGCCAGGCCCAAAAGCCACCAAGGGGCAGAAAAAACCGAGCAAGCGCGTCGTCCAGATCGTCGCGCGCGTGTCGACACGTCCGCGCAAGAAAGGTGCTGATGGTAGTGGTGGACAGCAGCAACAGCAGCGACAGGTGGTGGCGCAGGGCATTAAGTACCAGACGCCCGTGGTCAGCAATCTCTCGCGCCTTACCCGGCTGCTGCGCTTCGTCATGCAAGAGGTCCTCGGTCCCATGAACCCCACTCTTCCTAATGCTGCTGCTGGTGTTGCTTCAACTGCTACGGCTGGTGTGACTACACCGGTGCAAACTGGAGCTTCAGCGCCACCATCCAACAAGAGCAAGAAGAAGAAGAAAGGCGGCAAGAAGTGAGCGAATGATTGGGAGAGCGCTTGGGTCCTTTCTCTTTGTTCATTCCAGTCAGTGCATGAGCGTGCATGTTGAGCTCCTCCTAGTACGGGCATCGCACTTGCGATATTGTAACTTGGGGACAGGCTGTTTATAATAAATCGCGCATGTACACGGTCGTGATGATGCCGCACGTGTACCCTTCGTTGAACTTGTAGCGCACGACCGGTCGCACGTCGCCGCCGTCCGGGTTCTTCAGCTCTTCGTCCGCCTTCTTCTCGCCCGCATCGCGCTTGCGCTTCGCCTCTCGGTGCGCGAACGCGAACGGATTGCGCTTGCGGATCGCCTCGAGCTTCTCCGCCATCTTCTCCTCTATATAGTTAATACACACACCAGCACGTGAGCACTTCGACAATGACGCGGCTTGCATGTCCAATACAAGTACGTACGACTGAGCTCAGGGAGCGCAAAGGCGCTGGCACTCTCTGGTTGCGCGGCATCCTGCTTGCCAGCTGGACCTGGAACAACAGCAGCTGCCGCAGCGTCGCGTTTGTTCTTGGTGCTGGTCTCGCTGCGGCGCATCTGCTGCAGTTCCACTTCGCGCGTGATCATCTTCTTCACGTTGAGCGGCAGCATCGACCGGTACGCGCTGTCGTTCTCGCCACCGCGGAACACCAGCAGCTCATGCAGCGCTCTGCAACAAACACCAGGGAACAACACATACACGGATCAGGAAAACACAATAAACAAGCAGCACGAGAGAAAGAACGCAAGCGACCGTACGGCTCGAGCGTGTAGTCCTCGCTGCCATCTGGGAGGTACTTGGGTCGGAACGAGAGTCCGAGCGATGACATGAGCTCGATCAGGCGCTGAATCATCGCCCTCTCGTCCGCGGTCTGCAGCGCCGGGTTGAGGCGCCGAATGTTGGGCGAGAGCGTGGCCACGAGCCACGGCACGACGTCCACCGCGAGCACGCCGGCGCTCACACGCAGACTCTGGTGCAGCTGCGAGTTCTCGACGAGCGCCTGGAGGATGTTGGTCGACTTCTCGGTTTTCTTCTGTGCGTCAAAGTGCGACCGCGGGTACTCGATGCGCCGTCTCGAGCTCGTGCAGCACACCTTGTGCACCGCCAACGCCGCAAACGGGATGTACGCCATGAACGCAAACTGCTGCTCGGTGCGCGCGCGCATATCCCAGGCGTCCGCGATGCCCATCCACTCGAACGCGTCGCAGATCTTCCTCATGGTCGGGTCGTTGAAAATCATCTTGGGCAGATTCTCGTCCAGGCCGTTGATCAGCAGTGGGTAGTTGCCCATCGAGTGCGCGGCTTCCTCGATCTCGCTGAACACCGAGCTGCCGCCTGAACCCGAAGCTGTGGGCTTGGCCGCAGCCTTGGACTTTGACTGGTAGAACACCATGTCCATCGTGTCGTAGACGCCGCTCGATTGGTCCTTCTGACCGACAAGTCCGCTCGCGATCGCCGTGATGCTGTTCTTGGTCTGCGTGCTGTGGAACTGCAGCGCGTTGAGGCAATAGCGGATGTCGTTGCCACCGCTGGTCGAGAGCGTCGAGAGCGCGCCCGTGGACGTCTTGAGCCCTTCGTTCTTGCAGATGAACTTGAGGCGACTCACGAGCCGCTGTGAGTTGGGCGTGTCCAGCACGAAGATTTTGGCCACCTTGCGCAGCGGCCGCAGCACGGACGCGTACTGGTCGTTGCAGATGCAAATCATCGGCCGCGTGAGCGGGTGGGCGTTCGCGTTCGCGCGCTTGCCGGCCTTCATGTTCTTCTTGAGCTGCAGCGGCGTCGATATAATCTCCTGGATCGCCGCGATCGCGCTCTTGCCGTCGCCGCCGTTCATGGCGCCGTCGATCTCGTCCAGGATGATGCAGTTGGGTTTGCGCTCGCCGAAGATCGACTGCATCTCCATGGCGCTGATGATCTGAGTGGGGTACAACGATGGTGGAGTTAGTCAACCTGGTCAGCTTAGAGGTAACTCGCATGCCATAACTGTACAGGACGCACCTTGTTCTTCAAGACGCCGACGGTGCGGTCGTCGCTTGCGTTGACCTCGATCGGGTTGTAGCCAGCGTGGCGCGCGACAATGTTCGCCAGCGTCGTTTTGCCGGCCCCCGGCGGGCCGCAGATGATGATGATCTTCTGGAACGGACGCGGGTCTTCGTCTTCCATGCTGTTGCCGTTGCCATTGCTCTCGGCTCCGAATCTCGGTTTGTTGAAGTTACCATTGCCCGAGCCAAACTGTTGCTGTTGCTTGAAGCCCGATGGTTTGTTGTCACGGGAGGACGAGTGGGTATTGTTCAAGTCCGGTCCTTTCTTGTCGGGGAACACGAAGCGGTCCCACTTCTTGATCCACAAGAGCACCTCTCGGTTAGTTCGCTCGTCGCTCAACAGGTCGATGAAGCGCTTGGGTTTGTACTTGTCGAGCCACAGGACGTTGGCCTTCTGCGGTTCGCCGTTGCGCAGGATAGGCAGATCCCCTAGGGGTGAGTCTATCGCTTTCGCCATAGTCGCTTCAATTTGACGCTACAAAACAACCGAGACATTCATTTCACGCGTGTCAGAATTGAACAGAATAATACATACACAGGATGGATGGTACTTACGCGCTCGATGCTCTCCATCATCTCTTGGATCGGGACGAGTGAGAGCGTGTTAGCCACACCCGACACCGCTCTTATAGTCTCTGCCTGTGGCGCTTTCTTGCGCAAAAACATTCGCTTGCCTCCGTTGATCACGATCGGGAGCGAGTCGACGTCAATGGGCGGTCTGCTGAGCAAGAAACTCGCGATCGTGCTGTCCAGTGTCGCTGCTTTCCGCTTGCGCGCCACGTAGTCGTCAATCACTTCGGTGTCCTGTTCGTCGGCATCGTCTCCATCTTCGCCCATGAGCGTTGCACAGCGCTCCAGGACTTGGTTCAGTCGGTCCTGTGCACGCGCGATCTTGGCATCGATCGCGTTCTCTTCCTCCTGCACTGTTTGCCGCCCCATGCTCTCATCACCATCACCATCGATGCCGTCACGCGCACTGACTACAGGATCATTTGACGCTGGCGCTGGCGCACTGCTGGAAGTGCTCTTGGCTGCGGCCGCAGCTTCCGCGGCCTCCATCGCTCGGAGCTCTTCGTCCGCAGCCTCCATCTCGTGGCCGTGCATGGCTTCCCACTCGTCCATCTCGTCCACCTCCTGCTCGTACGCGTAGAAGTCGTCATCCATGTTGGCTCTCTGTATTCTAGTTAGTGTCCTCTTCCGGTCACCCTCTCGTTCTCTCGCTCACAAGCACGCGCTGGTGGTGTCTCCGTGGTGCTGGTGTCGCTTGCTATTCAACTCCTTCCCTCTCTTGCTTTATTTTGCCAACAAAGGAAAAAAGCGCGAACGAATTTGATTGGCTCAATTCTTGCGACCTTCCTGCAACCTCGAAATAGTCCGTTTTTAATCGAAAATAATCTGTTTATGGTCGTGACGTTTAATTATGAAATTTTAAATTAGTGTTTATGGTTTTGATTTTGTTTTTGTTTTTGTTTGCCGAGTCACAACTTGCTGGCTCACTTTTACGGAATTTTCTTACAAAATCTGAGGAAATTCCAAAACATTATCTAAAATGCAAAAAAATCAGGCGAACAAAAGAAAATGTATCAATACCGTAAACACAAATTTAAAATGTCATTCCCAAAAAGTTACCTATTTTTGTTAACGAAAGACGTTTCAATGTTTCAAATTTTTTTGCAATTGGTTGAAAATGCAAAATAATTCGCGGCAGAAGTGTTCTACAGTTGGTCCAGAAAGTCACGGTCTGTCCAAAAAAGTGATTTTTCTCTCAAATTTTGAGCTAGTCTGGTTTGAATTTTCAACTTTTTGGCGCGAAAAAGGTACCGTCAGAAACGCGAACGTTTTCTGGTTTCCTCGCTGTGCTCAGATGTGGTATCCGATGCATGAATTTCCCCCAATCAAAGGAAGAAAAATATGTCCAAAAGTACCGTAGTGCAAAAAGTGACGGTCTGACAAATTAGACTTGATTTTTGCATGAAAGGGTTGTTCAGATGTGAGACTCTATTTGGAAGACCTCAGCAACCACAGCGCAGAGCTTTCTTTCATTTCCGAAGATGCCTTCAACTACAAGCATGGAGAAGCGAAAGGAGCATCCATTTGAGATTCGTAGGCTC
>JAASGK010000998.1:0-13430 GCA_023334195.1 Globisporangium emineosum
ACAACGAGCCGACGACCACCATTGTCATTGAGACCCCATCGGGTCCTACTGTTGTCGAGATCCCAACGGTTGAAGACGGCGAGCCAAGCACCACCATTGTTGTCGACACTCCAACCGGCCCAGCCGTGATTGAAGTGCCAATTGAGTCTGATACCCCGGTTGTTACCCCTGCTCCCGACAGCAAGTGGATGACCAAGGAGCAGTTTAAGCAGCAACTGGGATCGTACTTCGAGGATCAGACCAAGAACCTTGAAGTTACTGTTGCTCAGGCTGAAGCGAAGGCTGCGTCCATCACGATGAAAATCAACCAACTTGGCGACTGCATCGAAGAAGCCGCGAACAAGGTATGCGATTGAGTTTGCTTGCTTGGTGAGGTGGATATAAAATTGATTGCTAACTTGTGCCTGTGTTCTTTTTAGTTCGGCTGGTACGGCGTGTACGAGGAAGCTCCCCACTTCAATAACGCCATCGACTGGGTGTCCAACGTGTGCATGGTGCAGAATTAAGTACAGCCACCTCCACTCGCGTTGGAACGAGCACGAGATGGAACTGAACATTGCGAAGAGTGTGTGATCGCCCAACCTCTTCTCCCGAACGAACAAACAGGAAAGTAAAACCCCATGCGAGAATTGAAAGTGTCTCCATCTATATTTCTCTGCATTTTACGTATGCGCATTGTATATCGTGTAAACAGCTGAAGGTGCGGATATGTTCGCCGTAGCCGTCCGTATATTGATCATAGTAATACATCATCTCTCTTACCATTCATTATATCAGTTCTCTTGGCGCTATATATCACATGTTCAACTCGCTCAACCATCAAGAGAGACGCTCAAGGCCGAAAGAGCATTTCAAGGACTTTGGCGTCGTCCTCTCTCGTGCTTGTGCATCAACATGCACCCGAGCCACCGCGTATTGTGCCTTCAAGGCTGGTACTCGGGCATGACCAACGCCATAGGTGCTCTCCATTTCGTCCCTATCCGTCCAAGAAGGAGAAGAGGCGCATGGGTCAGTCCGTCCGTCCGTCCGTCCCTTCGCCCTTCAGGAATCTCATCTCACTCGAGTAGGCGCGAAGGGACACCAACCGGACTCTTCAGAGCGAACCAGAGCCCCACGAGTATTGCTCGGGGATCGTGCGGCTCGCAGGCGTTATAGGGGGAAGTGATAGTTCGCCCCTTTCAGCCTGCTCCATTTTCCAACTCCCTCCTCAAACAATTGATCGTTGAGTCTCTGAGGCAGCCTCTTAGGCAGTCGCTCGCTCACTCACGCCCATATTCGACCTTTGCACGAACAAGACGGAGCTTCAACCCTGCGCACCACCAGACCCTCACACCCGTTGTCGCTATGAAGCCCACAGTTGCGTACGGGAGCGAGAACGTCGACCAGGAGGAGCAGATGCTCCCATCTCCTGCAGGACGAGTCGTGGCTTCGACCAGCAGCCTCAAGCAGAAGAAGAGCCGCATCGTATTTGCCGGCGCCACACTTGGGCTCCTCGCCGCGTTTGCTGTCGTCGGGTACACGGTCTCCATGCAACGCAGAGACCACGTCTCGACCCCAGAGACTGAGCAGCTCGAGGTGTCCGCCCGAGCAGCGGCTGCGAGCACTGCGTTCGTGGCGCCGCCCAGCGAATCGCTCTACCCGACGATGGAGGAACTCGACGTGAGCCCTCCGGACGGCGTCGTGACCCAGAAGGAGTACCTCACGTTTCTGGAGGCGAAGAAAGACGCGGACGTCGCTGAGGTGAGCGCGTCGAGCCTCCCAGAGGACGTTAAGGCCGATCTGATCCGCCAGCTGAACGCGAACTACGACTCCGATGGACCATGTGCCGTGCGAGCGATGAAGAGAGTACGTATTCGTCTCCCCAACGTCTCCCTCCCTCGTTTCTGTCACTACTGTCAATTGATTTTGTTTGTCCTTTGGGTATACTTACTTGCCTGTAGATCAAGAAGAATGGGGTCACGCTCTCGAAGACCAACGTCAAGGTTCTCTACTACGCGCTGGACACGTTCTGTCCTACCTCACCAGTCCCGAGTCTTCAGGAGCTGCTCGAGAAGTACGCGACACCAACAACCAACCACATGATCCTCGAGACGCCCACGGGGGGCACTTTGGATGTGGACATCCCAACAGACTCGGGAAATGGGACCACCACCGAGGTGGTGGTCAACTCGCCCACTGGTCCGACCTCGGTTGTCGTGCCCGTGGTTGGACCAGGGGAGCCGAGCACCACGATCGTGGTGGACACTCCCAACGGCCCCACTGTGCTTGAAGTGCCGGTCAAGTCGATTGACAAAGTAGACGATCTCAAGGAGGACACTTCTGCTCCAGCTTTGGACCCGAAAGACCAAGTTTCTGAGCACGAGTTCGAGCAAATGATGACGACCTACTTTGAGGACCAGACCAAGAGTCTCGAGGATACGGCGGTGCAAGCGGACGCCGAAGAGAAAGAGATCGACGCGAAGAACCAGATGCTCGACGACTGCATCACAAAGGCTTCAAACAAGGTCTGCTGTTGTGTTGATTCTGGGCGGGGTGTGCTATCGTACTAAGCTAACTGAATCTTGTCAACCTCTTTGTGCGCTGGCAGTTTGGCTGGTACGGCGTGTACGAGGAGTCGCCGCACTTTGACAATGCCGTCAGCTGGGTCGTCGACGTCTGCTTGCTGGGGATGGAGTAGTAGGATGGATAGTGCGGTTGCCTTTGCCAACGAAATGGTTCTCTCTTACCTTCCAGTGTATTTCCCTCTCTCTCCACTGGGCTTCGTTTTTTTTCAATTGCACATCGCTGCCGACCAAATACAAGAAAATGTGAAATTGGTTGCCTGCAGTGGCTGCTCTCTCGTCATCTGCCAAAGGCCGTGAATTGCGACTTGCACGGACATGTAAACAGCAAACGACGTGACGCAATTATCCCCATTGATCCCGCTCATCGAAGCACTTGCCAATTGGCTCACGCATGACCATGAAGCGACAGGCTCGAGGACATCTTGGATCCAAAGACTCATAAGAGGTCATTTAGCTCGGACGACATTCATGCAACATTCGTGCAACACTTCTGGGCCAACTATTTGTACCCCCACCCACTTCACACAGCTCGTGATCTTCAAATAGAAAAGAGAGAGATGGGGAAGACGGCAGCGACGACGGCGCTGCTGGCGCTGGCGGCGTGTGCGCTCGCAGACACGGCGTGGGGCGTAATCCCCACGGGCCAGGTGGCGTTCCAGCTGCTGTCGCAGAAGCCGCAATTCGCGGGGCTCTTCTGCGCGCCGTCGAGGAACTCGGGCTGGGGCGTGCCGCTCCCCGAATCGCAGAACTCGCGCTGGAAGTACATCCATCTGCTCAGCGAGCAGCAGCCGGCTAACGCGGACGGGTGCACGCCGTACACGCTCTCTACGCTGTCGCAACGGCGGCTTGAGGCTGCGACGGCTGGCCCACATGCGACGCACACGACCACCAGTGGTCACACGACGACGCTGAGCCAGAAGGCAAAGGTGAATCTCACGACGCTCGTGGTGGCGGACCGCGGCAACTGCTCGTTCTTGCAGAAGGCGCTGCTCGCGCAGGCGTCGGGTGCCAAGGGGCTCGTGATCAGAGGCACACGCAGAGCTGCGTACGAAGCGATCCTCGCGGCGAACAACGGCTCGAGTACCAACACCACGGCCACTTACCCTTCATCAACAGGAGAGGAGCGACTGCCATTCGACTACGACTGCTCGCGCGGCGAGAGCTACGTGGCGTCACTGGCAACTCCAATTTGGTCGACCGATGATGCCAAATGCAGCAAGAACGCTCGCTGCGAGTCCAAAATGTGCATGCCCACGGGCCACACGGACTCTCGCCAGGGCAGCCACCAGCTCTGCTGTCTCTGGGACACGTACGTCCTCATGGGCGCGAACCGCTCGCAGGCCGCGAACCTGTCGATCCCCGTAGTGTACATGACGATCGCGGACGGGCTGCAGATCGAGCGCTCGTTCAAGAGCTACCCGGAGCTGCTCATCCGCACGTTCCAGCGCGAGGTGCCGCTGCTCGACGTGTCATCCGTGTTGCTCTGGCTCATCGGCGTCGCGACCGCGATCGCGGCGTCGTACTACTCGGCGAACATCGACCGGCGCAACTGGCTCAACCGCATGAACCCGAATATCAACGAGCGCAAGCAGCAGCAGCTCGACCAGCAGCAGCAACGACAGGACGAGGAGGACGACATCTGGGAGCTCGACACCAAGCACGCAGTCGGCTTCATCCTCTCGGCGGGCTTGTTCCTCACCGTGTTCTACTACGTCAAGATTGGCGGCGTGATCCCAATTCTCTTCTGCATCTCAGCCGCGGGCACGATGACGCAGCTGGTCATGGCGCCGCTGCTCGACGCGCTCTTCCCGTCTGTGGCGTCGCGTCAGATCAACTTGCCAGTGGTGGGGGACAGCGTGCTGCTCTCGGAAGTGCTGGGCCTGGCGCTGAGCTCCAGTCTAGCGCTCGTCTGGTACCTGAACCGCCGCACATGCTGGTACCTGCAGGACGTGTTCGGCATCTCGCTCTGCTTCGTTTTCCTCAAGACCGTGCAGCTGCCGAGCCTCAAGGTCGCGACGATCCTGCTCTCGCTCGCGTTCTTCTACGACATCTTCTTTGTGTTCATCTCGCCCGCGATCTTTGGCAGCAGCGTCATGGAGGACGTCGCCACGGGTGGGCCCGCGGCCTACACGCGCAGTGATTACCCGGGACTGGACTACTGCGAGCGCTATCCGGAGTTCCCGTCGTGCGTGGACCCGGAGCCCATGCCGATGCTGCTCGTGCTGCCGCGCATCATGGACTGGGTGGGCGGCGTGAGCATGCTCGGGCTAGGCGACATCATCATCCCCGGCCTGCTGCTCTCGTTCGCGCTCCGCTTCGACTATTCCCCCAAGTCGCTCGGCGAGAACTACTACCGGTCCATGTGCATCGGGTACGCGGTGGGGCTGGGCATGGCGAACATCGCAGTGACTATGATGCAGATGGGCCAGCCCGCGCTCATGTACCTGGTGCCGACGACGCTCGGTACACTGCTGGTGCTGTCGTGGAAGAACGGGGACCTGAAGGCCATGTGGACGGGCATCGGGCTCCAGGACGACGACAAGAAGTCCGACGGCGAGCTGGACAACGAAGAAGCAGGATACAACTCGGTGCGAACGACTGCTACCACTGGAGCCAACCAGGTAGTGAACGACGGCGTCCACGACAGTGCGCCGCTGCTGGGCTCGAGTTCTCCCTGAAGCTGTTCGTTCTATCAGCTGCCAGCGAGTTAACTGCCTAGATTTGATCCTTTAGAGTTACAAAGTAGTATTTGACTTTAGGGACTTTGATAATAAGAGCCATTTCATATTCATTTTACAAGGTTTCTCAACATTGTTGCCGACCATTTTCCCCATTTTTTTAGTTTGTGAACTCGTTCATTCATGAAGGGACCGAGTCGTTTCGGATTCCTTCCCCCCAGCAGATCTGCGTTTGCGAAAGCCCGAGAGTTCATCGGTAAAAATGCCAGCGCTGCACGTGATCGGCGAGATTCTCGGCGCCGCGGGGCTCACGCACGAGCGCGCGCTGTCGCTGAGCCACGTGATGGACCTGCTGGCGCTCGACGCGGCGTCCAAGCGGAGCTTCTTCTGTCGCTGGCGGCTTCTGCTTAATGACAACGAATGTGATGATGATAATGATGGAAATGGTGATCTCAGTGCCGCGTGGGAGTCGACGTGGGAGGTTGTGCATGGCGACCGACACGGCCAGACCCAGGTGCACAGCCCCTCAGCCAGCCTGAGCATCCCGCTTTCTTGTACCACTCGCGCTACTGGACCCGAAAGCGCTGAACTGAGCGACCACGTGCTGTTGGATGTCGTGTGGGCCCACCCGATCGATCTCCACGTGGCCACTTCGATGGCGTTCAACGGGTGGCCGCACCTGGAGCTCGAGGTACAACGCGCAACCCCCGTCAATCACCAGATATCGATGCGCGCTTATTGACAATAACGCCACGGGCTTGGTGTTGCCTCTGCTGGATGTTTTTACATTAATTAGGTCTGGAGCCTCGACGCGTTCAACCAAACCCAACTCTGTACGTCCGTCTCTGGTAGACACTTGTCTTTCGGGTACACACTCTGAGAATCGCACTCACAATCTACTTGGGTTTTCTGTGGGATAATAGGCAGCATAGCGCGGATCGGCCTCCCAAGTGCGAGCAACGAGCATTTTCTGGACGTGCCGCTCGTGCGAAGGATTCCGAGTTCGTGGCTCGAGCGTGTGGCCGAGAGCCTCTCCATCTCGTCAGTTCGTGGGAGTAACAACAGTAGTGTTTCCAAAGGCTCAGAGAACTTTGGTCGATGGCCCAACAACAACAACGGGCGAAGGGCAGCGGATCCAGTTGAGCCAGAGCTGGTTGAAGCGAGCGGGACAGTGTTCCTGAGGATAGCAGTGCTGCTGAACGGCTTGTAGAGACGCGTCTGAAGAAGCAGAAAACTTGGTAATATGAACGAGTCCTAGTCATAATGAACAAGTTCGTGGTTGGAATGGATCGACCGCAGTTTGTAATGGGAATGGTGGCGGGCGGTGTGGCCGTGGCGTCGAAATCATGGGCACAGCGGCAGTCGGCTTTTCAACAGGCCCAGTCAGCCAGTGTCCAGAGACCTGCGACCAATAATTTTCTCAGCAGGAGTGCCATAATAGTCCCCACAGCCTTGATGTTCCGGCCCCCGCATGATCGCATGTTGGCGAATTTGGTTGCCAAGCAGAGAGAGAGAAAAAGTGAGAACGCCCTATAAATACGCCACCAAGTGCTCTTCTTAATCGAGAATGAGGAGAGCAAAGGCACGGACTTGGGTTCTCAGTTTGAGTTCCGCTCGCCACGCCTCGCCGACCGCCTTCAAAACAAGCGGCGAGCACGCGCACACTGCCTGACGTCAGCACCACCACACGCGACCACGATGGACTTCGATTGCGACGATTTCGAGAGTAGGCGCTTCTTTGTCTTGCTTTTGGAGTTCCCTGAGCGTGTCTGGATGGCAGGCGCGCGCGGCTGACTTGGGGCAATGAATGGGCTAGGACCTGACTCTGTTATTCTCGTTTGTGTGAACTTGGTTTCTTCAGAGACGCTCAAGGTGATCGTCGTGGGTAATGGTAACGTGGGCAAGACGAGCATGACGACGCGCTACGCCAAGGGCAAGTACACGGGCAACTACAAGAAGACGATCGGTGTCGACTTTATGGAGAAGAGCGTCGAGCTGCGCGACCTGGGCGAGACCGTGAACCTTATGATCTGGGACACGGCTGGCCAGGAGGAGTTCGACGCGCTCACGAGCCGCTACTACAAGGGCGCCGGCGCGGTCATCTACGTCTTCTCGACCGTCGACCGCGACTCGTTCGACGATTTGCCAAAGTGGAAGCGCAAGGTCGAGGAGGAGTGCGGCCGCATCTGCCAGGTGCTCGTGCAGAACAAGATCGACTTGAGCGAAGACGCCGCCATGTCGTGCGCCGAGGTCGAGGACATGGCCGACTACATGAACATCCGCTTGTTCCGCTCCTGCGTGCAGGACAACGTCAACGTGAAAGAAGGTGAGGCGACTGCTTGCGATACACAGCGATGCTGACTTTGTTTGCGGCTCACCATTGTTCTTGTTCAGTGTTTGAGCACTTGTGCCGGCAGTTTCTGAAATATGGCGGCAGTGGTGGCAGCGACGACGCTCTGAGCGCTGTCGCGGACATCAATTCGCTCAGTGAGCTTGCATCCGCCAGTGGAGGCGAGCGAGGCGGTCATCACCACTCTCACCACAGTCACAGCCACTCGGAGCGGAAGACCAGGCGCGATATCTCGGACCTCTCAGACGATGGCTCGGAGAGCCCGTCGCCGCAACATCCGCACCAATCTGGAGGTGGAGAATCATCTCGTGGGCCAAGCGGCAAGCCATTCCCGCCCTCCGTGCCTGCGTCCATTGTGAAAGACCGAGAGAACTGTAGATTATTCGAGGATGACGACCAAAACGAAGTCGACGATGATGGAGACGATCGGCGAAGAGAGCGCGACCGGCGTCACCAGCAGCCGCGTCGTAAGAAGGATAATCGCGACGAGGAGGAGGGTCGTCGGCCGAGTCGACGTTCAGACGATAGAGGTCGTCGTGGCGAAAACCGCCAAGACGATCGCTCCAAAACCTCGACAAAGTCCACGAATCCAGCGTCTCGAGAAAAGAAGTGGCCATCCAAGAGAGACAGCGCAGCCCCGCAAGACACTAATTCTCGCTCCGGCCAGGACGCAGAGGACGAGAATGTCGACGAGGCTTCCGCGAGAGAGACGAGCAACGCCGTGGGAGGCAACAGCGAACTGGCGATGGCCAAGGAAGAGTGTGAGGGCCAGGGAGAAGACGACGACGACAACGATCGCGCTGGTGGCTCGGATTCCCTCCCGTCGACAAATTCGTCGTCAAATTTCAAACTCCAGCCAAGCAAACGGCGAACGAACGGCAAGAAGCGCCACTCGGTCCCGGAGTGCATGCTCTCGTAGGAAGCCCGAAAAGATAGACAGTTGACACCTCGACTTGCTGCGCATACTACAATAAAGCCACTTCACCACTTGCGACGTCGTGGTACCTTCTTTCGCTTGACTTTCGCCCTCTTTGTGTCTGTCTGCTGGTCTTCTTCTCATGACTCGGTGTGGAAAACTTCAGCGTTGGTGGGTCTTTTAGTCTTTTAATACCAGACACCAGCCTAAAAATATGGCCGCGTTGGCTGCCAACATGATGCGCTGCTGTCCTTGATTGCCCTGGTTCGTCTTTCTCAGCAAAGCGCTCTCGCAAGCGCAGCCATGAAGCACGCGTGATGCCATCTTGATAACAACCAAGCGTCCGACCTCAACCTTGAGTAAGCTTGTACACGCGGCTTTGCAGGACAACCATGGGGACCATCGAAGAGCGCCTGCAGCGGATGCAGGCGAGTCCGCAGATCAGGAAGCGCGGCCAGGTCTCGAAAGAAGACGTCGCGCTTGCGCGGCAGTACCAGAAGGAGTTCGTACATACGAGCGCATCGTTCAACATGGAGTTGATCTCCGACTGCTCCGAGAGCCTCGACAAGATGCTGAGCGACAAGCGCGAGGCGCGCGAGCTCCGCGAGATGATGTGGGAGGACCACTACACTGCAAAACTTACTGAGGCGTCCAAGCAGAGCGCAGCGACGAAAGCCAAGAAGCTCGCGCAGGAAACTTCGATGCTCTCGCAGCTCAAGACCGAGAAGGACAAGTGGCTCATGGGGATCGAGCTGCGTCTCTCCGAGTACCTCTCCACAAGCCTCTCGACGCTCGACGAATCACTCCGAGAGTCGTTCTTCTCTGGCATCAACGCGACAAACGGGCAAACGCCGCTGCATCGCGCGTGCAAGACCAACGACAAAGAGCTCGTGAAGCTCTTGTTAGGGCTCGGCGCGACTCTCATGGTCAAAGACGACGCAGGGAAGAGCATCTTCCACTTGATGGCGGAGCACAGACAGACTGAGCTCTTCCAGATCCTGATGAACCAGCTGACAGAGGCGAATGTAGACGTGTTGCTGGATTTGGATCGCGCGGGCCACTCGCTTCTCCATGTTGCGGCACAAAACGGTAGCGACGAGTTGCTGGAGCTCCTTTTGAAAGGGCCGCACGCAGTCAAAATGCGAGAGCTCGTGAACGTGCAGACGATCAAAGAGCAGGAAACTGCGCTCCACTTGGCGTCGAGAAATGGTCACAGCAAGTGCGTCCAGCTACTTCTCCAGACGCCAGGCGTGAAACCCAGTTTGCACAACGCGAGAGGCTCCAACGCACTCCATCTCGCGCTCCAGCAGACATTCAACATCGACAAACTGATCGGCGTCTTCGCAGACTTCTGTTGTCAGGAAGACAGCGAAGAGACGTTCCAGAGTTTGGATGAGATGACGGGGAGGAATTGCTTGCACACTGCGATCATCACGAACTTTCGCACCGTGAGTCTCACGCTTCTTCGTGGCAAACGCGTTCAGCTCAACATCGCGACGCGGGCAGGTGGGTGGAGTCCACTGCATTTGGCGGTGATGACCGAGGAGATCGAGATCATCAAAGCGCTGCTTGACGCTGGCTCGATGCTGGACATGGTCGACAATGACGGCCAAACGGTGTTGTTGCAAGCGTGTCTTGGCGGAAACCTTGAGATCGTTCGCTTGTTGCTGAATGCTGGCGCCAACCCTGCGCATCAAAACAAACAGGCGCACAGCCCACTGCACTACCTTGCTGCATTCTGCCGCGATCGACAACTACTGATGGATCTGATTGATCGCGGTGCTGACGTGAATGCCAAATCACTCAAGCTCAACACGCCATTGCACTTCGCTGCGATGAACGGCAACGAGATCGCGACACAAGTGCTGCTCGCGCACGGCGCAAGTGCAAGCGCGATCAACGAAGATAAGCGCAGCGTCGTGTATCTGGCGAAGAAATGGCGGCATCGACCGGTCGAAGAGCTCGTGAAGCCGCCTGAAGAAATGACAGATCAGCATGGTGGACCATCGGCAGGTGGGGACGGAAAAACTGGCAAACGCCCTCCATCGTCGGGTCTTCCCAGACGGTCCTTCGTCGCCCAGCAAGTGCAGGGGATCCTGCATTCGCGACCAATGACGCCGTTGACGTCTCGGTCGGAGGATTCGGATACGGACTCGCATTATCATTTCGAAGACGAAGAGATCCTTCCACCGTCGACGCCGTGGCCGATTGAATTCAATGGTGGGGGAGCAGGCAGCAGCAGCAGCAACAACAACAGCGTTAATGCGACCACTACATACCCTCAATCGTGGTCTCAGTCGTTCAGCGAGCTCCGCGAGAAGTTCATGGCCCTTGCGCTGACTCCGCAACGCACGACGCTGTGCCCAGTCCCGCTGAGCCTAGAGAAGAAGCACCAACTCGACGCCATGATCGCGTCCTCCACGCTGCAGGAGCTTCCGTCTCCATCCTCGATGCAAATGACGCGATTCACGCGCAAATTCCTTGCTGGACCAGTCAAGATCCCGTGGGAGATGACTGTCCCCGTACCTTCCTCACCAAGCGCCGGGGGTGCTGTCGCTCTGGAAACCGGTGATTTCAGTGGCTCCGAGTCGCTGCAACGCAAGCTGAAGCCCTGCATTCGCACAAACATCGGGCTCTTTCGGGACCACCTCGCACACACACAGCAGCTCAGCTGGCCGCAGCACGCGCACCACAAAGCGTTCCGGAAGAGCAGTCTCAAATATCAGGCGCCGCCTCCAAACGTCTCACGATAGCCTAGCCTGCGCAACAAAACTCAGTGTCATACCATCATTCCTTTGCAATGACACTTGCGGGTCAATGATACGATTGAGTTAGTCATAAGTGCGTAGCTGTGCATATGGATACGATCTGAGAGAGAGCGAGAATGAACGTGCACAACCCCTTTTTCATCCTGCGCTGTCTATTACAATTGCTTCAAAGTTAGTTGTTCCCTATACAATACCGTCATTGTGATCCCATCTGCTTGCTTCCTCATTCTCCTTCGGTCTTCTTCTTCTTCTCACAATGAAGGACTGAATTGCATTGAGCTCGCCGTGTGTGTGTCTCTCTCCCATTTTGTCGCCTCCTGTTGCTCACGCAACACTTCATGCCTGGTGCGGCTGCTGCTGCAGCAGACCCACGACCGAGTGCGCAAAGTTGTACAAGTAGTAGCCCGTGACGCTCGACACCACAATCGCAAAGCTGTCTGTAGTTCACATCCACAAAGACACGTTAATACAACATCTACACAACACAACACTGACAGCTAGAGACCACCACATGCGGCATCACCACTCTCTCTCTACAATACGATTATAATCAAATAGACGTACTGAAGATCGCGACCTCCCACCAGCTGAGCATCGTGAGCCCAAACTCGAGCTTGTACCATCGGTAATGGCGCGCGACAGATCCCAGCATCTTGCTTAGCGTATCTGTTCTGTTTGTCTGACTGTCGCTACAGAAGCATAACCACACACACACGTACAGTCAGCCACCTGCATATACGTACTCAATCCGCGTCCATACAAACGTGCACATGGAGCCGCCACCAGGGCACGCCGCCGGCTTCTCTTTGTCCCGCTTCTCGTACCGTTCGTTCGCGTCGTTCTTGGCGAATGCGGAAATGGTATATTTTCTGGTGGATTGCGCAGGCAAGGAAGTGTCACTGCTACTGCCACCGACTGAAGCGATCAAAGAGACATTTGGTATACCGGTTTTAATCAGATTCAAAGTAACTTTCCATACACTTTGTGCCGGTATGATACCGGTATTCGATGTGAGAAATGGGGAAGCAGATTGTGACAAAATACAGAATTTTGCCACCGACTGGTCAAGTCGTCCTGTTGTCGTTCCAGGTCCAGGCGTCATCTGCGAAAAAGCGACCTTGGATGGGCGAGCAGGACCTCGCGGCCTTCACTCCCGCTCATGCGGAGCTCTGCTCACATCATACGTCACTGAGGTAGGTACAGTATATATATATATATATATATATATATATATGGCATGATTGACTGACTGTGAACTGAGACGAGAACTTTGCCAATTACATAACTTGGGTTTCTTGGTTCCAGGTTGCTGAAGCTGTTCGAACGAAGTTGCCGACAGCCAAGCAGAGTACAGTAGGATGCTCAGTCGAGCACTGATGTGATGATTCTTCCGAGTGCAGCCATCTGATAGGCACGTACACTCGATTGAGCAGGGCAAAGGCAAGATATGATACCAAGGGAGCGCCATCCATCCATCCGTTTGATTCCTGCACTGAAGGAGCTCTTTGGCGATATATGAATATGCATTGGGAAATGAGTGCGACCAACCCCCAAAGAGCAGACAGACGATTCCAAATGGGTAATGATGGGTTGTTGTCCAGTTGCAAGGAGAAGTGCCTGGGGTAACCCCAGGCACTTTGAAAAGGTCGACATACTCTGGACTGTGATTCAACTACGGCTGACATTGCTCAGTCTGCAAAGGACCAACTCCATGAATGGGCGGTTAATGCATCGTTATCATACGAAGGCTCCCTGAGCCAAATATGGTCAAAGTACACGGTACACGGCACAAGTGCACAAGACGTGCACAGCATGCAGTTGCCGAAAGTTTGACTAGCAACCCAAACATAGGTCCAAGTACCATTGGACCTACCAGGCATAGAAAATACTCGATAACAGTATTCAAAATTGTATTATAACTGCATGCACAAACTACTCAGGCGACTTGCTACAGAAAAAAAGTCTACCCCAGTAGCCGTGGTTGTCTAACCACGAGAGATCGATGGCAGTTGTCCTAACCGCTGGTGGACGGGTAGCGCGTGCGCACGTACTCCCAGCCACGACGGATCAACCAGCCGTCACCTTCCGTCACGCTCATGGACGCGCCGGCCTCCATGATCATCTTGGCCATATCCTGGCGCGGCTTGTCCGCCT
>JAASGK010000999.1:0-13393 GCA_023334195.1 Globisporangium emineosum
CTAAATAAACAGTTTCACTTTTGCCTTCTTTGGAAGCAATCAAAGCCTTCTACCCTTCGTCCGGATTGCTCTGTTATATACAGGCAATCAGACTGCAGGGACTGCTGATCCCCCTCATCACGAGTCCTTGTGGAAGTTGTGCAACACACGCTTCCTCACTCTGTGTATCGTGCTGAGTAACTCGGGAACGCCCGGTTACACCACCAGACGAGGCGATTAACTGCGCTTTTTTCAAGTCTCAGATAACAAACGACATACAGACGAACCTGTCGTACCTGATATGACCCGTGGACCAAAGTTGTATCAAGTACAGGTTGCGACGGAAAAAGTCGCCCACGTATTTCGACATATTTCTGTGGTAATGTGGGTCACTAGAAATCTGGTGGGTGTGCAGCTCTGGACTCGGATGGAAGTTGGCCAAGGGGTGAGACTCTTCCAACCTTGTGAGATCAGCTTAACTCAAAAGCAAACCTCTGATCAATACCTCACACTGTGTACCCTTAATAGCTCGTTTGAATCTGGTCTTGTTGACACTCAGCACAAGCTGGATTTTCAATATCAACCCACAATCCAGACTCGCTAGGGATCTCTTTGTTTCGGTCTCCATAGGGCAAGCAAAGTACAAGCAAGTATAAAATGCAAGCAAACAATACAGGGATGGGTCTTTGGGGACCTGTTGGGTGTAACTAGTGCGACACGAGAGCACCCTTTCTCTCTTCGTGGACACGGGGGCCACTGCACAACGAGACACGCTCGTCGACCTTTGTGCAGCGAGGTTACCAAGTCGGTACCTTTCGTAAGCGCCTCTTTTCTCTTTCACTCTCAAACACTCTTTATATGAAATACCCTGACTTAGCTCTGCGAGCTGTTACCAAAAGGTATGTGGGGAATCGGTAATATGAAGTACTGGGTATCTGGCTTGGCCAGATTCCCGATAGAATTGGGAAATTGAGCACTCAGATTAACGCAAGCACGCGATGCAATATACAAACTGTATGCACACATTCACATAACACCAGCTGACACATTACACACACTGTCAATGCAGGCTCACCTTTGTGTACGCGAGCTGAGGGGTTCTGGAAGTGGATATGCTGATGTAGACCACTTGTGCACTTGGAGGGAAATCGGAGACTGTATTTTGGCAGAGCTGGCCAGGAGGCCAGCTTTTACAACCGGACCACCAACTTAACAGTGCCCCGTGTGCGCAAGCACCTTTCTAAACTGCCTCTAACCTGATATGCAAAACTTGAGATATAAACCTTCCTAAAACTTCTAAAACCTCTACAAAACCGTTCTACCCGAGGTAAAAAGGGAAAATCCAGTGGCGTAATCATTCGAACCAGATCTGCGCTAATTCGGGTCGGGTTCAACCCAGCTCCCATGGGTTTGACCTGACCCAGGTTGGTACGAGTTGGCTTCAATCCGAAATCTCCCAGAGAATGTCGATCTGGTTTGTGTGGCGAGCAAGGTTGCTGGATGTTGAGCTGGGCTGGATCTCGCATTCCGCGAGAAGCACGCAACCGGTAAGACGACAGAGAGGCGGTGGCACATCGCCACATTTCAATACAAAAACGCAAAACCTGACAGATGAAAAAAATCGCCCACCTTATTTTTGTCAGCTCGAATTGGATGATTTTTATCCAATCATAAAGTATTTATGTGTCACACTAATTGATGTTATACACAATGTTATGTGATACATAAAACCTATCAAACCTGCTTCCTGAACGAATTTGAAAGGGCAATAATAGTGAAGGTTGATACTTGTACCAAAACAGCAACGACACATGAGTACACCAAATGGAGAAGATGAATGAAAAACAAAATGTGATTCGGCTGAGTTAACATGTATGGCTAGATTGCGATCTCAGTAGGGTGTGGAATGGCTTTAGTGAAGCTATTAGCTATGGATTCAGGCATCAACTCACGTCACGCTGCAATTGTCCTCTTGATCATAATGAGTCGCTTCTCGGATGTTGTCTTCCCCTCCTCCTTCTCGGTGAGCCATTTGACGCGTAATTTCGCTTTCAGTGGGCCCACTACCCCGACACCGAGCGGTTGACAAACTGTAGTGCTATTGGGGGGGAGAGGGACCAGAGTGCACCAAGCTTCTTCAGCTAGTTGGTCTTTGGATGCATGTGAGACATGACGATCCAAGTTGTCCACTATCAAGACAGATGGTCACTCAATCTCATACCACAATAGATCGCAAATGTAGTGTTTCCACCCCACGCTATCCATCCAAGCATTGAGTTGCACTCTGTAAATGTGTCCTTTCGGGTACAGTACTTTCAATGTCTCCCCCAGGCGTCCCCTTCACAATGAACATGATAGGAAGTTTCCTTCCATCAGCTCGTATCCCCAGCACCACTGTGAGACGGACAGAATGGCGCTATGATCTGTCGGTCTTTGGTGCCTCCCTCACAATGTTCCAAATTCGTTTGGGTGGGATATCATAGTAAATGCCTGTCTCGTCAATATTGATAGTGCCGCTCGGGTCTACCACAGAGTTTTCATTCCAAAAAGCCCACTGAATTATTTGTTTATCTCCTGCAACTCAATCGTGCATTGCTTTGTTTCAGACGGTGTCTGTTGAGAGAAACCACGTCTGATCGCAAGTCGTTGACACAGCTTCATCAAAGCAGCAGCCTCACTCTCTTCGCTTATCTTCTCACTCAGGTAAGCTTGAAGCCACACAAAATGGCTTGGTTTGATGTGCCTGGTTGCCAGTACCTACAATAACCACCACGAAACACACAAATCAGAATGGGAAAACGAAATGAATTCAATATTTTGAACGCTTGGTATTTACCTTATCATTTCTTCTACAGTCCTTCATGAACGTGGCAAGGTCCTAGGCGAATGGGGCGATTTCGTGGCGTCCTTGACCCCAAGCGTTTTCTTCTTCCGGCTGCCCGTGTGGGCGTCGTACTTCTCCGCCTTCGCTGTCCATCCGCGCAACGTCCACCATGAGACGTCGCAGGTCTTTGCTGCGCTTCTCACCCCTCCTTCTTTTGCGACCTTGATAGCGGTGATTCTCTCCTGGCTTTTGTACGTGCGCAGTCGCCGCTGCTTCTTTTTGCGCGGGGTGCTCGCGCTCATTGCTTGCTACTTCCTCTGTTCCAAAATTATAGGTACACAACATGAGACTGCGTCGAACTTTTGATGAGCACATCGTTTGAATGAGCAAATGTAGTGGTCGATGCAGCAACATATTGTAGTTGATTCAAGACACACATTACATTTTTCCTGCCTTATGCTACCTGTCGAGACTCACTTGAACGAAGCTTTTTCAAGTTGTCGATCTTGCATGCTCCGGTTTAAGCAGTTCGCTTAGTCAAATTGAAAATGAAGACCAGCATAGAAAAGCAAATTATATGAAAATGGAGAAAATCACACCAAATTAGCCAAAAGGGGAAATCCAGAGCTTCAAAAGAACGAACAAAGTGAGCATTCAACAGAAAAATCATTTCCGTCAATGATCTGTCAGATGTGAGTTTTTTACCAGTTAAATTCGAGCAGCAATATTTTGACCGATAAAAATAGAGTGCAATTATTGATGTAAATTTGACCAATCAGGACAGCTGTCGCGAGTCTTGTGACTTTCATAATTTAATCCCTTGTTTCATTTGATGATGGGGCAGCGCGCCATTTTTTCGTTTGAGCCGCGCGCGCTTTTTCGCTAGAATTTTGCATCTCATTCGACAATTCGCACAATGTCAAGCAAGCCCAAGACCAAGAACCTCACACTCAACGAGCGGGTCGCTGTTGTAGTCGCACTCTCTGCGTTCTGCTCCGACGGTGTTCTCGCGCGCGGTGCAATCGCCAGCACAGTACTGCAGTTCAAGTACCACCGCCACACCGTCGAACGAGCGTGGCAACGGCGCCAGGAGAGCGGCACTACGTCGATCGACCTCTCTTCGCGTATGAAGGGGACGGTGGGGCGACGTCTGAAGTACACTGACGACGAACTGGTCCGAGCTATCGAGTCGGTGTCGCTCTCCAAGCGCGGCGCTCTTCGCACGCTCGCTGCAGCCACCAAGGTCCCGCAAACCACCCTCCATCGACTGCTGCGACATGGCGTGCTGAGACGCTGCAACAGCCGCGTGAAATCGTTCCTGACGCCGACCAACAAGATCGCGCGTCGCCAATTCGCTCTCGCCATGGTCAACCCTTCGACAATGCAGTTCGACACCATGTACAACCGTGTGTTTGTCGATGAGAAATGGTTTTACCTTTCTCAAGTCAACAAGTCGTTTTACCTGACGGCAGATGAAGAAAACGTTGAGCGAGCCGTGAAGAGCAAGCACCATATCCCCAAGGTGATGTTCACCTCTGTTGTTGCCCGCCCGAAACACGACACCAACAACAACAGGTATGCATTGACATTTATTCGAGTGTGCTGCACTACAGCATGTCACAAAAGTGTTCCCTTGGGTGTTCAAACTGTTTTATGACTTACTGTATTGATTTTATTTGGATTTTGGCAGGCGATTCAGCGGAAAGCTCAGAATTTGGCCGTTCGTAGTGAGCGAACCTGCGAAGCGCACGTCGAAGAATCGGTCAGCAGGTGCTCTCGTCACGAAACCAGTGAATGTCGACAAGCAAGTGTACAAGACCGCCCTCCTCAACCACGTGCTGCCCGCCATCAAAGAACAGTGGCCTGGGCGCAAGTCAACCCCGATCGTCATCCAACAGGACAATACAAAGCCCCACGTCGCGCCGACCGACACCGACATCGTGGCTGCTGGGACTGCGGATGGGTGGAACATTCGCCTCCAGTTCCAACCTCCGAATTCCCCTGAGTTTAATGTTCTTGACTTAGGCTTTTTTGCTTCAATCCAGTCCATTCAGCACCGGGAGACACCAAGCGGACTCGACGAGCTGATCGCCTGCGTCAGCAATGCATTTGCAGAGCTAGGTGGTAATACTTTAGACAATGTATTTTTGACTTTGCAGTCCGTCTTTCATGAGACACTGAAGACGAGCGGCGACAATAAGTACAAGATTCCCCACATGGGAAAGAAGAAACAGAGGAAGCAGGGATCTTTGCCAGTATCGATCAAGTGCGACGAGCATGTGTATGCAGCTGCACTTGAAGCTGACTCTGATGATTGATACCCTTTTCAAAACGATTTAGCCAACGCTGATTTTTTTACCAATCCAATTCAAGTATTTTTGTGTTCCCTTTTTTTGGATTTTTTTCGGTGCTTTGTACCTATAATTTTGGAACAGAGGAAGTAGTTTGGAAAGTGAACGCGAATGCTTGCCGTTCAAAACCGTTCTTTCTTGGCCAGTGAAACGGGCAGTGAATGCATTAACATGTGATTGGACAAAATATAATGCATTTGCACGAATGTGATTGGTCAAAAGTTAGATTTGATTTCCCATACTGAACGACAATCTGGACATCCCCGGGCGACTGTTTCTGTCGCAACCTGTATAGTAAGCGAACCAAACTTTTCCAGGTGTCAACAGATGAAAATAGACATAAATTGCCCACTATTTGTCCATCTTATGTACCATATCACAGTACAATATACATCTGATTGAGTACGATGATAGCTTCGATTCCTCGGCCAAGCAAACTCTGGTACCAGTCACCTTCAAAGAGAGATTAAAGGTGCTCAACAGACCCATATCACCTTTGGCAACGTAGTTTCACTCGTTGCGACATCTTGTTATCGAATCCTAGGCTGAAACAAGTGTCTAAAAACTATCAAAAATTGTCAATTCTCGATCAAGTATTAAGTTGAGTAGGAATCAACTTTCTCCTTTCAGTTAATATAGGAACGAGGTCGGTGGACTTCAACTCTATCATAATATAAAAATATATCAGACAGCACAGGTATCATATAGGGCAGGTTTTACTGTACATACACAGTCAGTATCCTACATAACATCCATGAATGCCAAGCGCTCCAAACAAACAAACCAAGTCCAGCGAAGAGCTTTGGGCATTCAGAACAATAAAACAGCAGCCACATGAGCTTCGAAGCCATTCCATTTGAGCGGTTGTCGCGCGCTTGAATGGAAGACGTCCAGAGAGTTGGTGCTGGTGTGATGAGCGGGAAACATTGAATGCGTCCCATTGTTATTACGCGGCCGCAGAACCGATGGCGAACGTTCCTGGTAAATAAAGTGATTCCATTGGATGAAAAGTTGACCAAAACGATGGAAGTGATTTTATTGGATGAAAAGGTGTACCCAAAACGATGGAACGGTTTGCGAGACAATATGCGGGTTCATCCGCTTGCTTAAGCCAAAATACATGTTTATATTAATGAAAATCAATATATGTATTCAAAATCACCTTTCTATTGCACGAGTTGAATCATACCTATTATACAAGGTACAAGTGGAAACATGTTTCCAAAGCCACTTTTCGAACGGAGCAATCGAGCAAACGAAGAAGCTCCGCGACCCATTTGTTCTTGCATCGCTGCCCAGTTCCCACTCAATCAATAGGGTCTTGCGTGCGTGGCGCGTGCATCCATAAGCTCTTGCCGTCGCCACACACGCCCTCACTCGAGTGTTCTTCTTAAAAAGCGAGTTCGAATTCTTTTGCAAGCGGCGGCTTACGACCACGCGAATCAACTCATGCGCCCTCTTTCGAGTGCTTTATGTGCGCGTTTTGCATTTTCCGCTCGTCTGTGATCTCTGTGCGGTTGCGACTGTCTAAGTTTGGCAAGAGTGACCGACTGGCGTTTTTATCTGGCGCACGTCCTTCGCAAGTCTCATTCCAGATATTTCCGCCCCGTGCTCAAGCGACCACAACAAGCACCACCGCCAGCGAAAAGAGACAGGCAGCTATGGCGTCAACGCCTCCACCGCTGCGAGCCCCGCGCGCGCGGGACGACGTCGGGCGCCATACCATCGTCAATGTCAACATGAGCGCCATTGCGACCGATCTCACTCGCACCAACAGCGCTGCCGTCTCTCCCTACAGCGGCCGCTGGTCCACGTCGTCGGCAGTGTCGCCTTCTTCCACGTTGGCGCCGTCGTACTCCTATTCGTCCCCTCCGCCAGGCACCATTTCGTTCTTTGAGCCAGCGTCGGGCTCGTACCCGGGCGAGCAGAACAACGAGCGCCGCGGAATCAAGAAGCCGAGGAAGAAGCGCTCGGGATGGGGACCCTACCAGTCGGTGCTCAAGGAGCGCTCGGTGGACTTCAACCTCACGCTCGACATCCAGAACCTCAAGCAGGAGATTCAGAACATGGAGATGTTCCGCAACATCCTGGTGAACAAGACCATGCTCCAGCGCCACGACCCCGAGGGCTCGCTCGTGCGCGTGGCCAAGGAGCACTACCGCGTGCTGCGTTCGGGCTTCAACCTGTCCGAGAGCGGTCGCAAGCGCGCAATCAAGGAGCAGGACCAGAAAGACTGGATCAAGAGCGCCTTCGACCCGGAAGTGGACGTTGGCAACGGCGCGTACGGCGTGCCCACGCTCATCGAGCAGATCAAGCTCTACTCGGTGTTCATCAAGTTCATCTCGATGACGATGATCGGCTTCGACATCATCATCGCCGACGACTCGGTGCTCGTGACCACGCGCGGCATCATGCACTTCCAGATCACGCGCACGACGATCGTGAGCATGTTTCCGCACATCATGAGCGAGGAGTGGCTCGTGGCGAAGCTCGTTGGCCAGGAGATCCACGGGGAGACGACCATGGACTTTTACTTCAACAGCAACGACAAGGTGTTCCGGTTCAAGGCGGACCTCGACTACGTCAAGACGTTCATCGACGTCCTCAAGGACCCGCGCGACGTCGACATCTTGCTCGGCCGCGCGCTCATCACGGACAACTGCATGATCGGGCTCACGAACGACGACCTGCCGCCGCCAAAGTCCCCCCCAGTGGCGTCCACCAGTGGGGAATCCGAAGTGGACGCCCCGAGCCACGAGACTTTTGAGAGTGACATGGTGCATAGCCCAGAGAACCCTGGTTTCGACTTTGTCGCCTCTGAAGAAGAAGAACTACAACAGCAACAGCGACAGAGCGAAGCTGGGGTGTTTCCTGCTTCGACCAGCAGTGCAGTCTCGTCCTCCGCCACCAGTGTTCACCCAACGCAGTCGTCCAAGAAGCAGAAGAAGCAGAAGAGGCAAGCGACACTCGCTCCTTCACAGCAGCAGCCTGGCCCACTCACCTCCGCAGAGCACTTTAGCAACGTTGTGAAGCAGTACTTCCACGTGTTTATGCACGGCGCGGACTCGGCGGCGGCAGTGAGCGACCTGCAGCGTGACTTTCTGATCCTGCATTTCTCTCCGACGGTCGGCTATGGCTCGGCGGTGGGGCGTCATGTGCTCGAAGATCGGTGGCGGTCGCTCTGCTGGTGCTTTGGCGCACTGCGCTTCCGCCAGCTTTCCCAGGAGCCGCTGGCGTACACGCCGATGGAGAATCTGTACCTGATCCAGTGTACGGCCGAGTACGCGATGCCACTCACCGTGCGCACAGTGGAGCAGATGTTCCCGCACCTGTTCTCGGACCTGGCGCTGATGGACATAGTCGTGGGCTCGGGGATCACAGTGAAGGCGCAGCTGACGTTCTGGCTCGAGAAAGACACCGGTCGGGTCACATCGATCACCGAGCAAATGGACTTTGAAGCAGCGTTCGCGCGGATTGTGAACCACCCGGACGACCGGTCGTTCCTGCTCTCGCGCGCGCTGCCGACGCTCTACGGGTTTGTGGGCGAGGTCGTCGCTGCTGCGGACCCTGGTGCTGCCGGTGGTTCGGCGAATACCAACAAAGAGGGAGATCCCGTCGTGGTGCCGTCCAGTCTCGTTTCTCCAACCAGCGAAGTGCAGGCAGCCACCTCCACCAAGATGAGTCTCACCAACATTCTCGGGTAAGAGACGTTGCATGTCTGTTTGCGTGGCAATTGTCGCGACTGGAGTGAAAATGGTCGCACGCAAAGCAAGCTAATCAAGAATCCCGCCAGCACTCGACTCGGACCCTTTGTACAAGATCGTGGACCACATGGACCTGTGCGGTGTGGAGAAGATGGCAGCAGTGGATCCTGGAGTGCTGCTGGTGCTGCCTGGAGATCAGAGATCGGAGGTGGGTGGACCAAGAACTGGTCCTCCGACCTCACGTATCTTCCTTCGCACGAATCAGCGAACCTCCCATTCTCAAACATCTTTTCTTTTTGTCCATTGCGTTTGACGAAGAAGCGGATGTGCGTATCTTGATGGTGTCGTGTCTGTCGTGATGGCGCCATTACGCCGAAAATGGCGTTCTCTTTTCTCGTTTTCTTTTCTATTTTGTCGATTCAGCCCATGTTTTTTAAAGTTAAACCCGCCAATTTAATATGTACACAAAGCTGTCATGCGTGCCAGCATCGCTCCTATCGGTTCTTCCATGGGACGACGAAGCCAAGGCCCCAACATGTGGGCATGGGTTTCTTTCCTTCCAAGCTGCTGGGTTGCGACAGCTGAGAAAGCTTGAAGTTTGAGGTCGCAAGAGTGGCAGGCGAAGGCCACACACGCGCGCGGCCAAAGATCTCACGTGTGGTTGAGAGTCCAATTCACAATGTCAATCTGGTTGAGAGTGAGCTGTGAGAACCCAATCACTTGGAGTTATTGGATACTACTAAATTTAGTATCCAGGACCAGCAAGACGCCAACCAAGCAGATATATCTGTGAAAGAGCAGTTACGCGGCCAAGAGTGTCGTGTACACGTATGAAATCCGCCAAGACCAGCAAAGCTGTCAGAGTGGGACCTCTCGAATGGGCGCGGTGTATGTATGCGCACTCAAAAGAGAGTGTGTGTGCGGGCGTGGAAGAGCGTGGAGGAGGAGCCATGCAAACAGGGCGATATGGCAGACACGAGCGTTAGGCACAAAAGGTGTTGCTGGGCTTTGGTCGGCGCGCTCGCAATCTCGTGTGAATGCAAAAATGTAATCCGCAGATTATCCACACGAGTCTCCTACTGCATCGCATGTGCGTATGCGCTTTGTGTGTGTGAAGAAAGTGAGGGAATTTATCAGACAGCTAAAAGATAGAGTCAAATATTATTACGAATGTCCATCGACATCCCCTTTCTTTGTTCACACCCTCCTTATCGTTGCTACAGTGCAATTTAAAACCATAATACTAATCGCAAAAAAGCGAAAATTACCACGCTTGAATGATATGAATGGAGGCAAGACCGCGACTGACTGACCTGCATGTGATGAAGCCTCCAGAGCGAACTAAACGAGCGATCTTCATTGGAAACAGGCTTGACGTGGTCGAGCACACATCGCTTTCCCTCGACACCTCGTTTCCGAGTAACGCGACACAGTGTGGTCATCGCTTTCATAAATTACGGCTTGTGCCTTTTCTCTCCCCAATTATTATGGCGTTGTTTTGGCACGCTTTTTGAAATCCCAATTACCTTTGCCACGTCCTGAACTTTTGAGCCTTTTGTCTTTGGCTCCAAATCGTTCTCTGCTGCAACCAGAGACAGGAGAGAGAGAGGGGGCGAGAGAGAATAAGATCCTCATTCGCATCGTCGCCTGTTTGCTCTGGCGTGCCGCTTGACTCAAGAAGACATTGCACCTTACGACCACGTGAGCTGCCGCCCGCAGCCCATCGGCATCATCGAGAGAGGAGCCAACGCCACGCCAGCCAGACAGACAGACAGCCACACACACAACGTGGTCTCCTCTCTCCAGCAATCCACTGAGCCCACCAGCCCACCTCCCTCCCTCCCTCCCTCCCTGCCTGCCTGCCCCCTTGGACCGCTCCCCTCCAGGTCCCTAATAGCGGATCTCGCCTTCTCACTTTCGATCTCGCGCTCACCCACCCAAGCGGCTACGAAGACGACGACCATGAGCTCACTGCCTCCGCTGGCGCCGTTGGACACCTCGCATCGCTCCCAGCAGCCCCAGGCCAGCAGCCATCCGAAAGCGTCATCCCCAGATGGTCACTCGAGCACGGCCTCCGCGTCCGGCTCTCCAGGCTCGCTTGGTTCTGGCGGGTCCTCTTCCTCGTACTACACGTCGCCGTCGTCCAACCAAAGCAACAACGACAACGATGGCGACGATGGACGAGACGCCGAGCACGTGGTGCGCTGGACCAAGAAGCCCCGCCGCAAGCGCTCCGGCTGGGGGCCGTATAAATCCGTGCTCAACGAGCGCTCCGTGGACTTCAACCTCACGCTCGACGTGCAGAACCTCAAGTCCGAGATCCAGCACATGGAGATGTCCCGCGACATCCTCGCGTCCAAGACGCTCATCCAGCGCCACGACCCCGAGGGCTCGCTCGCGCGCATCGCGCAGGAGCACTACCGCATCTTCCGCACGGGCTTCAACCTGCAGCAGACCGGTCGCAAGCGCCTCTCGATGAACGAGCGGGACCAGAAGGAGTTCCTCTACAGCATCTTTGACGAGCACGTGGACTGCGGCGGCGAGGAGAACGGCATCCACGTCATGGTCCAGCAGATCATGCTCTACACGGTCTTCATCAAGGCGATCGCGATGACCATGACGAGCTTCGAGGTGATCGTGACCGAGGACTCGGTGGTGGTCGCGACGAAGGGCGTCCTGCGCTTCCAGATCCTGCGCAACACGATCGCGGGCATGTTCCCGCACGTGCTGGGCGAGGAGTGGCTCATGGCCAAGCTCGTTGGCAAAGAGGTGGCGCCGGAGACGGGGATCCGCTTCTATTTTAACAAGCACAACAAGGTTGTCAAGTTCGCCGCCGAGCTGGACTACGTCAAGACATTCGCCGGCGTTCTAGACAGTCCTGAAGAGGTGGACATCTTGCTTGGACGCTCGCTCATCACGGAGAACTGCTTGATCATACCGAACGATGACGACCCAGAGTACCCATCGATACCATCGGCAAGTCCACGTGCGAGAGCTCCTGGTCCAGCCTCGTCCAAGAGCAGCTCGGATGCGGCCTCCAGCCCCATCTCTGGCTTTGAAGGCGACACCGAAAACCTCGGCACTGGGTCGTCAGCTGCTGAAGAGAGTAACCACAGCGCTGGCAGGAAGCCCAACACGCCAGTCCGGTCCGACCCGCACGCACCAGCAAGAACAAGTTTCGATGATAGCCGAGGAGAGCCCGCTGCACCAGCCTCTGCCAAGCGTCCTGGGCTGGGCAAGGCACGAGCCAGCAAAGTTGCACCGTTGCCAACCAGCGCAAAGGGTACACCTGCCCTACCACCACAGCCAACAGCTACAGCGGCGTCTGCTGTGAGCCGTGGACCAATGACGCCTCTGGACCACTTCAACCACGTCGTGCAAGCGTACTTCCAGATCTTCGCCCAGGGCTCGCGTCCCAACACCGACGCCGCTGCCATGCAGTTCCTGGCCCGCTATTTCTTGCCCAATGTCCAGTACGGCGACGCGGTCGGCCGCCAGGTCATCCACGACCGCTGGCGCTCGCTCTCGTGGTGCTTTGACTTGCTGTCCTTCCACCAGGTGAGTCAGACGCCTGCACCTGCGGCAGTGTACGAGCCGCAGCAGAACCGGTACCGCATCCAGACCCGGGCTGAGTACACTTTGCAACTCACGGTGCGGACAGTGGAGCTTGTGTTCCCGCACATGGTGTCGGACTTGGCGCTGACGGACCAGTTGGTCGGGTCGCGCGTGACCGTGGCGTCCGAGCTGAGTTTCTGGCTCGAGCGTGGCACGGGATTGCTGGCAAGAGTAAGCGAGCGCATGGCTTTTGACACCGCGTTTGAGCGGATTGTGAGCGACCCAGAGGACCTGGCGTTCGTGCTGCAGGGTGCAGCGCCGATCCTCACCAGCTTTGTGGGGATCGTGGCTGCTCCTACTGGGCAGAAGCAAGCGTCTGAGAGCGGAGCTAGTGGATCTGGTGGCGTGGCGGCAAACAAGAGCTTGTCATCAGTATCATCGCCATCGTCGTCACAGAGGAGCACGCCTCCATCGTCGCCGGAAGACTCGCAGTCGAGCGAGACGGAGGTCAAGATGCGGCTGTCGGCCATCCTCGGATGAGCGTCGCCGACGACGACCTGGGAGCCCAGACGTGGGGCTGAATCCATGGGGGGTGCCGTGTTGAAACCTTACGAGTACTACCGGTATGCACAAGGCAGGAGTGAGTGAGAACGAAAGGTGCATGTTCAATTGAAACTGTTTATTGCGAATTATATATTGAACTTTTCTGTGTATCCAACAGTGCTCACGGACGGCACTGTTTACTCCAGCTTTGCCTCATCATGTCCGCAAAGTGAAATTGTAATAAATAGAAACCCGAGTCCAGATTCTGTTGCGTTTATTTTGCTGTTTGTGCAGCAGTTAAGTACTGCGACCCCCCCCCCTCCCATCTATCTCATTTGGGCACAAATTTACCCAGCACAAGTGCAACAAAGTACTTTAAGCGCGAGGGAGGAAACGCCGGAGATCGCTTGTTCGCTCTCTGCGTGGCCTCTCTACAC
>JAASGK010001000.1:0-13390 GCA_023334195.1 Globisporangium emineosum
GATATTTTTAGCTCACTTGTGTAATCCGATAAAAAGTCACATTTTGTTCTTTAAAATTATCGGTGGCCTATTTTGGGTATTTTATTGTTTTTGTGGCCTATAAAGTTCCTTTCCCCTTTTTAAAATCAAAAACGTAGCCCTAACCCTCAGTGTGGAAAATCGTTACCTGCTTTTGACTTCACTTTGTATCAAAATCTGTGAACATTCGCGCAACACTATAGATTCTCGGAGGTTCACGAAAATGCATAAATTGTTGGAGGATTTGATAAATCGCAGGTTTGTACAAGAGAAAGTTCATACCCCTTCAAAGCGATGAACGTTTATCACGGGCTTTTGAAAAATAGAAAAAAATCAATCCATAAATACAAGAATATTTCAAACCATAAACCACACCAATAAAATTAATAACCCTCTTGCATACTCTTTTAAATGCATATACGCACTCCTGGATTTTGACGTAAACATACAAATTTGTTTTTTAATACATTTATATATTTAGAGGGTCGCGATATTCACATCGAAATCGATCGATCACTCCTTCTTCCACTCCATGCCTTCGGGAGCGACGCGCTCCTTCTCGTAATCCTTCGCCTTCACTTCGCTCCAGTTCGTCGAGAGCACCGTGCCGCCCGATGTTTGCTGCGATTCACACAAACAAACAAGCACATCACAAAGACAAATCGGTTAGTTTTGCGACCACTCGCATTGAGCTCAGTCCCCTCAATCCCCAAACAAAGCAACTCACAAACGACTTGTTCATCGCGCGGCGCGTGTTCTCGTCGGCCTTGGCATAAATATCGCGGAAGAGCCGCTGCATCGCCTCTTCGCCCTCGGGCTTCTCGAGCGCAATCTCCTCGCCGATCGATTTCTCGATGCGGTTCCAGTCGCGCTTGCTGGCGTACGGGCGAGCGAGCGCGTCCTGCTTCTCTTCAAAGACAGCCGCCGGTCCCGTCACGACCTTCGAGCCGCTTTGGAAAACCGCTTCTTCCAGCTGGTCCCAGTGAGCGCCAACTGCTTTCTTCTTGAGCTTGATCTCCACTTTCGTACTCAGCACTTTCCACGACGACTCGTCGACCACTACGTCGTCATAGAGGCGCTTGCTGTACGCATCCACCAGCTCACCATTGACCTTGACTTGCACGTGAAGCTGCAGAATAGTTTAAGCGCAAGCTGTTAGATTCAACATGCACATATGAGCACAGCAGTCATAGGTCAGCGGCACGCATACATACCTTCTTCGGCTCAATCGTCACGATCACATCGTCGTGCGCAAGTTTCTTCTGAAGGATCGAGACCGACACGTGGATGCCCGACTGGTACCACTCGTGGCGAATAGTCACAGGCTGCGGTAACAAAGGCGCCATCACGCTTCGCGACGCGACTGGCGCTGGTGATGAGTTGTTGTTGTCAAGAGATAGCTCTTCGTCGTCACCTGCGAGAAAATGAGAAGGCACCATTCAGTAAGATACGCTGCGCATACCCATTTGCCCAAACATCAACCGCAACTAACACTGCGCAAATCAACAATACGTACTGTCCATTTCCGCATCGCACTTGCGGATCCACGTCTGGAAGCGCTTCTCCAGCGCGTCGTTGCCTTTTGTCACAACACCCTTTCCCTGCACAAATGCTCTCTTCGCATCGCTGTACTGCTCCAACTCAAAGTGCGCAATCCTGCATAACAACATCACATCCACAATAATGCAATCAGCATCGCACGCTCAGCATTAATCCAACAACACCACACCCACCCTTTGCGCAAATGTGCCATCTCCAGTGCGCTGTCGATCTGGATCGCCTTTTCCGCATCGGCAACCACGTCGCTGAGCTTGTTCAGCTTTAGATACGCGGCTGCTCGCTTCGCGTGGACGTCCGCAGCCGCCGTCCTGCTGCTGCTGGCGTCTTGCTGCGAGAGCGTATGCAGTGCGCGCGAGTACGCCTCAACGGCCTCTGCGTATGCCTCGTCCACAAAGAGCGCGTTGCCATGGTGCAGCTCCTCCATCTCTCGTCTCTCTACTTCTGGTCCGACCTGGAAAAATGGAAAGTGATCTTTTCGTTTGGCTTGGCTTTTGCCTGTACCCAACACCCAAAAGATACTTTTTCAGCACAAAAGCACTTTCCTGATGAAAAATATTTTGTTTACAAGTGGACCCATGGTGGAAGCATTGAGTTGCTCTTTGAAGGCTTTTGCATTTAGTTATCTATGGTTGGTATTGCTAGTGCAGCTAGCTAGCCGAACGGTGCTCGTGCATATTCTGCTCTCTTGCATGTATGCGAGCCACCATCATCAGCGATACTTGCCAGATTAGCGGACGCGGACGTTCAGGTACAGATGAACTGGACGCTTCAAAAGAAGTTCGATCTCCACGCGAGCCGCGACACCGACAGAGCGGATCGAGTCGCCATTTTGACCCACCACCATTTTGCGAATGCGCGCACCAGGGACCTATCGAGAATCATATACACCACACAACACACACGCGTTGTGTCAGATCAATAGCACCGGCTTGCTATGTGATAATACAAGCAGTCGTACAAAAATATCTTGGTCGATTCGAACGCTGTTGTCCTTGAAATTGGTCCAGCTACTGTAGTTTATTCAGACAAGAAAACAAGAAAACAAGAGTCCAGGTCGAATAGCGTCGGAAAATAGTCGGAATCCAGCAACAAATTATTTGAGCACCTCCAATGCAAAAACGTACACATTCTCTGCTCAAATGAGTACAGGGGCTCCTTGTTGAAGCGGCGGAAGAGTTTCTCACGGATGATCTCCGTGACGAGGTCCAGATCGGACTGGTCCGACTTCATCGACGAGTGGTAGCTCCTGCAAACACAAAGAATTGGACTATTAGCGATTCCGACATACATCATCATGCTGCCTCTGACAGCCACTCACCATGGTCTGTCAACCGTGTACGACAGGAGCGCCTTCTTGAGGCGATGCATGCCAGTTCCCTTCGCAGCAGACACCTTGAAAGTTTGCTCGTTGATGTACGCGAGAGGGTTGAGCTCAATCGACGACTCGTCGCGATCGTAGTGGTTCTTGTAGATCTCTTCGATCATCTGCGACAGGCCCTTGATCTTGAGCTCCAGGTTCTTCTCTTCACGCTCTCCAACCAAATCGTACTTGTTCATCACCAGCATGATCGGAGACGACACTTGCGCAGACGTTGTGATGATCTACTTGAGCGTGTCCATCGCTGGTTCGTCAAGCCACTTGACTGCGTCGACGATGAGCATCGATATGTCGACGCTCTCCACGGTTTCCGCGGCAGTCGTCACGAGCGATCGCACATACTGGTGGCTCTCTGTAGTCAGAACAAGGCTAGTAGTCAGATACAAAGCCCATCCGTGTCATAGTGACAGCGCCTAGAACGTACTTTGGCTTGATGATGCTAGGTGTGTCGTAGAAGGTGATCTGGCTGTCCTTCTCGGTCAGGATGCCGAGCACGCGATTTCGTGTCGTGTTGTACTTTGCGGAAACAGCCGAGACCATCACGTCCAGCAAGCGGTTCATGATCGGCGGCTTGCCGGGATTCGGTCACCCGATCACCGCGATGTCAAGCGCCTTGAGGTTCTCAGGGTCGTCTGGGATCAGAAACTCGCGCTCGACCACATCATCAGGCGCACGTTCTGCATGTTTGTGAACTGTTTGAGTCGCTCCGGGACAGCGCGGCGTCCGGGTTGCTTGCGGTTGTCCTCGAACGCGTCGTCGCCATTATCGGAAAAAACACTTTTGTTTTTAATGGGTTGGTGGTGTGGTGATTGACGTGGTTTTAGATATCTCTGCCACCATCCAGCCAACCCAACGTCGTTTTCCTTCTATTTTTTTGTTCAACGCAAAAACCACGCGCAAACCAACCCACCAAAGTGGAGTATTTTCGATCTGATATTCCTGATCCGTTTAACCGATTTGACTTCAACATTGTAAGGTATTTTAAACGAACCAGGTTCCCTGTTTAATTTACGTATCGAAAATACACCAAGTGTACATTTCTACACCTCCTTGATCTACCCCATTTTCTAAAAATAGCTCCTCGAAAAAAAGATAGAAAAGCAAAACCACCTTGACTGCGAAAAGTCGTCTGGGGCAACCCGCGCGCAAGATGCGTGCTGAACAGTCAGGAGCGCCATTCGCAACGCCATCTCCATACACCAACAGCAGCAGCAGATAGACCAACTACCAGCACTAACACTAGGCAGCAAGTATGGTGGACGCGGCAGAGCTCAAGAAGAAGTGCGAGGCGCTCAAGGACAAGATCGAGAAGACGCGCGAGGCCAAGTCGGACGGTGGCTTCAAGTCCGCGGGCTCGAGCGGCGCCAAGCCGATCCCGGCGGCGCCGAAATGCCGCCGCCTGCTCAAAGGCCACTTCGGCAAGATCTACGCCATGCAGTGGGGCGGCGACAGCTCCAGCCTCGTGTCGGCGTCGCAGGACGGCAAGCTCATCGTGTGGAACGCGCAGAGTACGAACAAGATCCAAGCCATCCCGCTGCGCTCGTCCTGGGTCATGACGTGCGCGTTCGAGCAGAAGCAGCGCAACATGGTCGCGTGCGGCGGACTCGACAACCTCTGCTCCATCTTCCACCTGTCGCAGGCCCAGGTCATGCGCGCCACCAAGGAGCTCGCGGCCCACGACGGGTACCTGTCCTGCTGCCGCTTTATCGACGAGACGAGCATCGTGACCAGCTCAGGCGACTCGAACTGCATCCTGTGGGACGTCGAGTCTGGCGAGGTGAAGACCACGTTCCGCGAGCACGCCGGCGACGTCATGTCTGTGAGCATCAACCCGCACAACCCGAGCATGTTCATCTCGGGCTCGTGTGACTCGACCGCCAAGGTCTGGGACATCCGCACGGGCAAGACCACGCACACGTTCCACGGCCACGAGTCAGACATCAACTCGGTGGACTTCTTTCCGAGCGGCAATGCGCTCGGCACGGGCTCGGACGACTCGTCCTGCCGCCTCTTCGACCTGCGCGCCTATGGCGAGCTCAACAACTTCAGCAACGACAAGATCCTCTGCGGCATCACGTCCGTGTCGTTCTCCAAGTCGGGGCGATTCCTCTTCGCC
Organism: Globisporangium emineosum; assembly: GCA_023334195.1. Taxonomy (NCBI): domain Eukaryota; phylum Oomycota; class Peronosporomycetes; order Pythiales; family Pythiaceae; genus Globisporangium; species Globisporangium emineosum. The sequence continues at coordinate 5,073 of JAASGK010001000.1, forward strand.
GGCTACGACGACTACAACTGCTACTGCTGGGACGTGCTCAGCTCCACGGGCCAGCATATCTACCAGCTGGCCGGACACGAGAACCGCGTGTCGTGTCTCGGCGTCAACCCGGCCGGCCAGGCGCTCTGCACAGGAAGCTGGGACACGCTGCTCAAGATCTGGGCGTAAAGTACTCTTCGAACTGAGAGACGAGACGAGAAGAAAGAGAAAGCCGATGCTGCATCGGAAAAGAACGCCAGGTTTCGACACGTCCAAGCTCCACCTACTTTGCTATTATCAGGGCGTTGGCGCGTTCAGCAGGCTGCGTGCGACCTCGGTTGCGGCTTCCTCTCTTGTAAGTACATAGCCCCCATTTCATTCGCACCTTATGCCTCATTTACTTTCCTTTCCATTTTCTATAAAAGCAGACAAACAAGTGTATTTCTACTACATTGGGCGTGTAATGTTGGTTCTAGCGCTTCGTTCAACGAAGCCCCACGTCACTGGAGCACAAAATCTTTGATGTAGCTCTTCATCTGGCGCACGCGGTCCTCGAGGTAGTCGAGCTGCTGGCGGAACTCGTACCATTCGATGCGGTGCGACTGGTTCTTGTCGAGCGCCTGCATGAGTTCACTCGCGAGGCCTGTGATGAGGCCGCTGATCGGCTCGGCGTGCTCCCGCAGCTTCTTCTCGAGCATGAGTGACTTCACAAGCGGGTTCTCTGTCTTCTCGATCGCAGCAGCGATAGCAATAGCAGATTTCTTACCACCACCAGTCTCAACGTGGGGTTGAGTCGCTTGATTGTGCGCCTGTAGCTCCTCGTCAACGAGGCTCTGGAGGATGATCGGCTTGAGTCCCATGCACAGCTCCTGCAGCGAGAGCATCGCGTCGCCGTTGCGGTCCGCGGTCGTAAACAGGAGCTGGGTCTGGGTCGCGAACGATAGACTGCCCGTGCGCGCATCGTTCTCAATCGCGAATGTGACCCACTCGAGCGCGCTCAGCACGCCGTTTTGGTCGCGGTCAAGCGACTTCATGTAGCTGTCGACGATCTGCAGCGACGGCTCCTTGCCGCGGATGAGCCAGAGCAGGATCATGAGCTCCTGCATGTTGAGAAAGTGCTCCTTGTCCTCGTCCGCGACGATGAACGCCGCGTAGGACGCCGAGATCGTGCAGAACACCTCCATCGAGACCATCTGAGGCAGCAATGAGCCGTCGATACCTACGAGGAGATCGTTGTCGGTCTCGATCTCACTTTGAGCTTCTGGGGATAGATGATAGAACCCATCTTTGGTGTCAGGGCTACCTCCACCGCCACCATTTGAGCTTCGCCGCTTCATGGTGTCCTGCATGGCGCGCACGAGGTAGTTTGCTTCGCGCTCTTCTGTGTCGGGGCAATGGAGCTTGATCACCTCTTTGCAGGTGCCCACTGAGCAAGCGAGCTGGTGGTGCTGAGTCAGACCTGAGCTGGGGTCCTGAGCTCCACCTCCTCGTCCAGATATCTCCACTTGGACCGCAAACTGCACGAACGAGCTGCAAAGCTGCTTGAGCAGCGTGTCGTACTGGAGCTGGTTCTCGTAAATCAGGCGCGTCGCCGCAAAGCGCTTGAGGTACAGCAGCAAATTGGGTTCTCTCAACGCCCAGTCCGAGAACTCCTTGAACGAGATCTCGCCGCTGTGGTCCCGGTCGATCGACACGAACGCCGCGTTCGCGAGGTCCTCGAGCTCTTCGGTGCCAGGGCGATCGAGCCCCACGACTTTGCAGAGTCCGCGCGTAGTGCAGAGCATGAGCAGCACAAGTTCGTGCTGCGAGATCTCCTGCGAGTGGTCAAAGTCAAACCTAGGCGCAGGAAAGTCAAGTTAGGCACTGCGAAGTCGAGCTGAGGATACGGGGGAGGGTGGCTCATTTTCGATCAACGTACAGATCGAAGAGCAGCGGGATCTTGGTCTCAATCGGCGCCTTGCAGTACACGATCACGACTGCAAACACCTCCATCACGTCCACCTGGGTTTGGAATTGAGAGGCCCAGCATAAGCCAAATTTGGATCAAAGGACTTGGGCAAAGCCTCGTAACCCCAGTTGTACACGTACTTTGCCGAGCTCCCAGCAGTCGAAGAGCTCAAAGTGCTCGCTCGGGTCCTGGCAGATGAGCGAGAAGATCTCGTCGAACTCCTCGAGCGTGACCGTCATCTTGTCGCCCACGGTCGCCTGCAGCGTGTCGAAGTTCTCCTTCGACACGTGGTAGTCCTTCACGGACGCTATTACATATATAGAGAGACATACACACACAATAGAACAAGCTCCTTGTGAGTGGGTCCGTTTGCGGCCACATAGCGCTCTGTGGGTCGAGCAATTTGCGTTTGGGTCCTGCAACGTACCCTTCTTGTAGTCCTAGTCCAGTTGGTCGCCACCACCAACAACAACAGCGATGACAACTGCTTATTAGAACCAACCACCCACAGCACGCGACCACTTTCCATATCCAAACACACAGCTTCGCAACACGAGCCACGACTCACCCTCAGCAGCGGGTCGTCCTCTTCGATGATGATCTGGCTCGGCTGCATGGCCAGCGCATTTCCCATTCCGCGTAGCTCTTTGTCGTCACTCACGCACCCTTCACCTTGAGAAATCTGAACGTGTCGAACGATCTGAGCAGGGTTGGTACGACGACTTGTGGTGGTGTGTGGAGAATATGAAACGACGTCGAAGCCTGCGTTTCCCAAGCCAAACTTGGGGGCAAAACGGTTCCGCTTGAAGGCGAAAAGTCGACACAAAGCACCCCGAGGTCTTCCTTATGCCTGCCAGGTGAGCATTGAACGAGATGGAGTTTGCTGTGGGGAGCAGCGGCAGCTCAACCAGACAGAGCAAACCACATTCCTCTTCGTCCTTTAGCAACAGCAGCAGCAGTAGCCCCAGGCATCACCAGAATATTGCTACTACTGCACATACCAACACGAGCTCGTCGTCGTCGACATGGGCGGCAAAGGCGCCAACGCCAGCCTCTCCGCCGCAGAGCCCAGGGTCCACAACGTCGTTACCGCCACTGAGCGGTCCTAGTTCCCCACGAAGAGAGCACCAGAAGACTCTAGATGACAGCAGAGGAGGCGGAGGCTGCAAGATGCCGTTCAACACAGCGAGGGACTCGGGTTACTGCTACAACTCGCAGCTCGCGGACCGCGACGAAGCAGCAAATCCAAACTGTCAGCAGCGCCTTTCCCATCACCACTACGTTGAGAACGACTACCCTGTGGCGCAGGTGGATTCCTGGCCGCTGACGAGCCGAACGACCTACAAACGTCCATTTGTGGGTCAGTTCCAACGCTCGTCGTCACCAGAGAAGAAGGATCTCTTCTCGTCGTCTGACCCTCCCACGGGCAGCTCCACTCAGATCCTGAGGATCAACCACGAGCTCACCAGCGGCAACAGTAACAATACGAATGGACCAGGGTTCACCAGTCCGATCTCCCCACGACAGCGCAAGGCGCTCCAGCGGCACATGCTGCTTGATGAGAGCAAGTCCAAGCCGCTGCTACTGCAGGAACTGCAGGCATTTGTGACCTCAGAGCTCGCAGAACTAGCTCAACAGCAGCGGCTTCAGCGAGAGCAGCAGGGTGATGAGAATGACGGCACTCGGCAGCAACAGAGTGCTCCAAGTACAGCTCAGTGCTCTCTCCAGCGGCTCCAGGTGTTCCGCCAGGTGTTCCAGCGCGTGATCAGCTCGTTCAGCGTGTACGCCCCCGTGCTTTCGCAGATCCAAGACGAGTACGAGCGCGTGCTCGCGAAGATGCGCGCGCAGTGCCTGCAGGTCCCAAAGCTGCACTCGCAGCTGCAGACGCTGCAGACCAAGTGTGTGCACGAGCTCAGCGCGCACAGCCTCGAGATGAAGCTGCGCTCCCAGGCTTTGAAGAAGCAGCTCAAAGGCACACAGGGACAGCTCACGTCTCTCGCAGCCCAGAATGCGTTATTGCAAGAGCACAACGCGAAACTCCAGGCGCAGATCGACAAGTTGGACAAGCGCGGCTCGGAGATGGCGCTCTCGAACCACTCGCTGGTCAACGGCATGAAGCGCCACGACGACACGCTGCGCCACATCCACGAGCGCTCGCGCGAGGAAGGCATGGCGCTGGCGCAGATGACGAGCAAGTACCACCACGCATGTGAGGAGATCGCGGAGCTCAAGAAGACCATTGCGACGCTCGAGGAGAAAGTCGGCGGCGTCCATGTGGCAGCGGACAAGGCGACGATCGCGCTGCTCACGAAAGACCTCCAGGAGATGCACAGCAAGCTGCAGGAGAACCTGGTGAGTAGCACGACAGCGGCGATAGCGGAGCTTTCGCAGAGTCTCGCGCAGCAAACCGCGCTCGTGCACGCGTTCGTCAAAGTGCTGGAGGCGCAGGGCGTTGCAGTCAACTTCCACGAACTGCTCGCACTGGTGAAGAAGAGTGGCTCGGTTTCCTGCGATTCGCCAGAGCCAGGTCTTGGGCTGTCCTCTCGACCAGTGCTCTCGCCTCTCGCCTCGTCGTCTGCGTCGGGTAGCAGTACTCTTGGGGTTCTATCACCTCCAAAATCAGTGCCAGCATCGGTCGCAGTACCTGGCAGTGAGTACGCTGAAGCGACGGCGGCAGTGGCGACCTGGGTGCTGGAGAAGCTACTGGGCCAGAGTAACACTGGCGCCGGCTCAGCATCCACCACGTTCCTCACCGAGCCGGAAGAGAGCCTGAGTCTCGAGAGCGCGGCTCATGGGCTCTCCTGCACTCCCTCCAGCACCAGCGACTTCTTTCCTGGGAGGGGCTTTGGCGCGGACGTCCCCGAGTACCTGCAGTTCGACGGCCTCGTGCGCGATCTGCACTTTCCCAAGAAGAAGCTGCAGCAGGTGCTCACGCGCGTGTGGCAGCAGAAGGACGACTTGGAGAAGATCAAGCGCAGCCACTTTGCGTCGATCAGTGGCGCAAGCAGCAGTAGCCCAGCAATGCCAGCAAACCAGAGTGGCGGCGGCGTGGTGCCGCTGGCCAAGGTGTTCTCCATGATGCTCAACCGCATGTGCACCACCAAGGCCGAAGCGATCGAGAGCGCGTACAACCTCCTCGCGGCGCTGGAGCGGTTCGCGCCGCACTCAAGCGACTGCCGGCTCTTTCTCCTCATCCTGCAGGGCGAGATCCCGGAGGAAGCGCGTCAGGACCAGGTGAAAGAGCTCTACAACGTCCACGACGCGCTCGCGGCTCTCGAGAAAGAGCGCAACGCCAGGGGTGGAGCGGGCGGTGGCCCTCAGAGCACAGTCGTTCCGGGGCGCGTGCCGCTCGCCGACGTCGTCCAGTTGCTCCGCCACCTCTTCCCATGGAAGACCGAGCACGCACTGAGCTCGTTGTACCGCGCACTGCTCATCGACCAGCGCGGTCATGCGCAAGTCGACTACGCCGCGCTGCTTCTCCAGCAGCAACAGGAAGACAAGCGCCTGCGAGCGACATCAGCAGCCACAGCATCCGCCACCAAGACGAGCCAGTTTGTCGAGTGTCTGCGCGCGCAGTACATCGACGACCTGCTCGCGTATCGGCGACACCTGCAGAGCCGCATCCAGCAGAAGCTGATCCTGGTATCCTCTGGTGGTGGTGAGAGCGGCGCAGTAACAGCGACAGGGACGCTGGTCAGTGAGGCGAACGCGACTGGACCTGAAAGCGGCAATGGCGGTCCAAGCCCAGCAGCTCCTACGCCGTCACCACCGAGTGAAGCCGTGGGCACGAATGCGATGATGATCTCGATCCGCGCGCTGCGGGACTTCCTGCAGGAGTGCGACGCGGCCAAGCCCGTGCAGGAGATCAACTGCCTGCTGGCGACGGCCGCGGGGCTATCCGTGGACCAGATCCTGACACAGGACGCCATGATGGTGAGCGCGCAGCAGTTCCTGCGCAGGCTGCCGACGCTGCTGGTCAAGCCCACAGGCAAGTTCCAGAGATCAATTACAGCATGATTTTTGTGTCGCCTCAGGCGTGGTTGTTGCCCAACCAGCAGAGTCGACGATCTGAATAACTCACCGCTCTCTTCGTGGCACTCACTCACTGCCGAGTGGTCTGAGATCGTGACCTGCTGCATGCGTATCTAGGTGGTGCCGCCCAATACTCTTGAACTCTGAAATCTTCAGACCCGCCAAGCAAAATCGAAAGCAAAAAGTGAATGAATAAACAGATTTGCTATGCTATATATGCATTGCACTATAGGTCATCATTTCCAGTTCAGAAAAAGGGCGATTCACACCTTTTCCGATACAAATGCTGTTTGAAGGGTGTGAATTTCCTCGATTAAGTCCGAAAACCGATTCACACCCTTTCCAATACAAATCCTATTTTAAGGGTGTGAATGGTAGGTTAAGCACATGGTTAGCCTATGTGATGGCATTTCACTTTATTTTTAAATAATACTTTTCCATTTTGCATATATATTATATTTGTTGCGAGAGATATTGTGATAACCAACCTTTTTGTCCAAAATGATTTTAATTCAGGGCATTTAGACTCTAATTTAGAGTAGTCAACCCTTATTTAACGCTAAAAAATTGGCACTGACCCTATTTGGGAGATTGACCTGTTTGCGAACCCCCGTTTGTTTAATCTAAAAAGACGCTTCATAGCGTGATTTAAATTCAAAACTGCCCAAACACCCATTCGATCTGCCCGATTCGGCTCTAAATTACAAAGCTTCCGCCTGGAGCACACAGCAATGTGCCAGCATTCGCGCGCGTTTCCGTCAATATTGGAGACATTATCAAGTCAAGCAGGCGAACGTGTTGGTGCAAGATGCGGAGTTCTCGTACGACGAAGATGCACAACCGTTCAGTGAGCTGCATGCAATGGTCGAAGAGTGGGTGGCAAACAGTTTAGAGCAATACGAGCACAATGATAATGATAATGATAATGAGGTATATTGAGGAACGCTTAGGCGACCAGCAATATCCATCCCAAGCACTACCCCCCGGAGGCGATGTCATGCTAAACAATACGAGCACAACACAGTTCGGTCAGACATGTCCATCTGTCTGAAGCCATCTGTCCATGCTAAACAAAAGGATTTTGTTGCTCTGTCGGCTGCAAACTCCCGCGACAAAATCTCGCAGGCGAGACCCAACTATCAGAAACGCAAGGTGGTTGGGCCGTTCATGATCGAGATTTTTGCCTTCGCCGCGAAGAAAACAAGCAACGAGGATATTTGGAGAGCCACGGCGTCGCGCGTTCTGCAGGCAGCAGAATCAATTAATCAATACTTAGTCAACCACGCGGGCGTCCAAGTCGCCGAGATTGCGCGCACGCATTGGGCTGTGACGCACGCGCGCCACTCAGACGACTCACAGATCTCGGTTCCAGAGACCGCGACGTTCAGACAGACACAGTACCTGAATGAAATGCGCGCCAGCCATGATCGTGAGCAACCGCCTTCCAGCGACTTCCGAACAGTGACTGTCTGCTTCAGTGGGTCGTCCGATCTGCAACTATCGATCAATCTCCACGAGTTTCGTGTGGCATTGGGCCTTCCGAGCTACAACTTGATGGCAGAAGGTGTATTTCACTCATTCGTGCCACCTGAAATGCCAGTCGATGACGTTGACCACATGAGCGATTAAGTAGCTAAGAGATCGAGCACATTGCATCTTTTCCATTACGAATTTACTACACACTATCAAAAACACTCGCTTCGCCCGTTGACATGCTCGACGACAGCCCTTTGCACTCCTGCCAAGCGCCAGCGCAGCTGCTGCTGCAGTTCCTTGACGTAAAAGCACGGGTGCTGCTTTATGTAGCTGGACACAAACGACAGCATCTCGGGGCTGCGCGCCACACGCTGCACTCTTGCCGAAGGCTTCACGTCGCCACTGGTTTTGAAAAGGTCGTACCAACGACGGACAGCGCGACCTGAGACGCCAAAAACACGTGCTACTTGATCGCATGGGACAGCGTACGCATAGTAGAGCGTCACGACTCCACCTGAAATCGTTTGAATACATTCCTCTTTTGAAGTGGTGGAATGGTTTGTGCGAGACGAACGAACGCGCACGTTATTAAAATAGAGCCAGTCTGTTTTATAGTCCTTTTTAAGCTATTCGATAACCCTTTTTTATATAGCGGAGACACACTTAAATCAGGGTATTTCCCTGTGGCCAAAATAAATGGCGATCACAATAAACAATAGGTTTATATCACTCAACAAATATAATATACAGTGCACGTCAAAAAGTTAAGGACAGCAAAACAAAATTAAATTATGTGGATTTTTTTCGAGTTTTGTGTTTGCGGACGAGCTTTTTTAGTATGTTAGAGAACGTCATTAGAACACTCTCATGGTGAAATCGCAGC
>JAASGK010001001.1:0-13378 GCA_023334195.1 Globisporangium emineosum
CGAGCTGCGATTTCACCACGAGAGTGTTCTAATGACGTTCTCTAACATACTAAAAAAGCTCGTCCGCAAACACAAAACTCGAAAAAAATCCACATAATTTAATTTTTTTTGCTGTCCTTAACTTTTTGACGTGCACTGTAGTTGATACACACAAGTTGAGGTGCAACTTGCACCGCACTCGCCGAAAATGTCTGTGGGGTTGTTTTGTTGCCTACGGTAAGTAGAACAGCCTGCTCAATTGCCAGCTCATTCGCCTTCTTTCTCTCTCTCATCGCTCAAGCTCTCATCATGTACGTGCGTCCGTCGGACGGAAAGTAGACGAGTGTCCACACGACCCGCTGCTGCCTGCGATTCGCCAGTGCACCATGCGCCGCCGACCTAATACGCCCCACCCCTTTCTCTATGCCTCTCTGTCTCTTCCTGTCTTATGCGCGCAGGTCTGGCAAAGTCACCTTCAAAGTCACGCTCACGTCCGACCCCAAGCTCCCGTATCGCGTGTGAGTCTCTTCTTCTTCATGAGAGCATGGCGTGGGCGCTTGGACGCTAGCGTCAGCGTCTTTCTCTCTCTCTATTGTTTATGGGCTCTTGCTGACGATTCGTTTGCTACTATTCGTTGTGTGCGTTGGCCCGATGACAGTGTGAACGTGCCAGAGCAGGCGCCATTCACGGCGGTGCTGAAATACGTGGCTGAAGAGGTATGCACGCACGCATGTCGGTCGCACTTTGCCTCCCGCCAGCTCAAACTACTTACGCCGCATAGCGCTGATAGTAACGAATGCCTGTGTGTGTCTATATGCTACAGTTCCACGTGCCAGCTGCTACGAGCGCCATCATCACGAACGGTTTGTACGCTTTTGTGGCGCTTGAACAGCTCATTCTCACTCTGAGTATCATCACTCTGATCTTCTTTGTTTCTTGGCGATTGATTGTATGCAGATGGCATTGGTATCAACCCATCGCAGAGCGCCGGCAACGTCTTCTTAAAGCACGGCTCGGAGCTGCGTCTGATCCCTCGCGACCGCGTCGGCGGGAGCAGCATGTGCTAAACAAGCGGGAACCCTCCCACGTGAATGAATACATGCCCGCGTTTTGTCTCCTATCTGTCTATCTATCTGTCTATCTGTCTATCTGTCTATCTGTGTATTTGCCTGCTCCGTGTGCTGCTTGCTTATTGGTATCAACACTTTTGGCTTTTGGTACCAACACATCGATAAATGCCCATACCATCGCTGATCAGCGCCACGCAGTCAGTACACAGAACAGCAGCAAAAGCCAACCCATCGAGCGCAATTAGTATCAATTTGCGTACATTTCGTTTGTTGTTTGTATCTAACACAGAACATGCAATGGCGACCCAGCGTACTAACGGTGTGTTGTATGTGTTTCTATAGCGGTGTCGGTATGACTGTTCTCTTACAAGCCCTTGTTGTAGAACACGTGCGTGATCGGCGCGGCGGCGTTCGAGTGCTGCACGAAGCGGCGCTGGCGGATGATCTCCTGCAGCTCCGGCTCGAGCGCGTCCACCGGGAGCGAGCTCTTCTGTGGGAAGAGTGCGCAGCACAGCGGCGTCGAGAAGCTCAAGCAGAAGCCCGTCAAGAGCACCGTGATTGGCGCCGCGAGCGCCGGGTACTTGCGCAGCAGGTTTCCCTTCTCCAGCTTGTTCATCACGAGCGGCGGGATCATCATGCCCGGGACCGCCATCAGGATGCGCGACGGCACGACCTGCGCCACGGCCTGCGTCGCCGCCTTCTTGCTCTGACCGACGACTTCGCCGTCCACAGTCTCGACCGTGATGCCGCCGAGCAGCTCGCGCTGGCGCATCAGCGGGATGTTGACGCAGTTCGCCGCGGCGACCGCGACCAGCGGCACGAGGCGGCCGACCATGCCGGCGCTCAGCGCGGGGCGCTTGGCGACCCACTTGTTGAGCCCCACGGCCGTGAGCACCGACGCGCCCGTGGCCGCGCCGTACGCCTGCAGCAGCTGGTCGTTGTTCACGCCCGTGCTCGCATTGCGGTTCGTGTAGTTGACGATCGAGTTGAACGTTTGGTTCATAAACTAGATAGAAGGACATAAATAGCAATGAAGATTCCGTCAATATTGATGAGGTCACAATACCCATAGCCACATACGCACACACGAAGCAACATACCTGCCAGAAGACGACCGCGGGCGTGGATCGGTAGAAGGTCATCATGCAGCCCGTGATGAGCATGTTGCCGGGCACCTGGAAGGACATGCGGCCGAGGATGAAGTTCTTCTCGCCCGTGTCCGGGTGGAACGCGCTGTCCACGAGCTGCTTGGCGCGCCAGATCTCGTCCTCGCCCATGGTCGGGTGCAGGCCCGCGCGGTACTCGACCACCGTGCGCTTGGCGGCATCGAGCTCGTCGTCGCTCGCGAGCACGTTGAGCGGGTTCGTGGTCACGATGAAGTGCTTGGCGCGGCCCGCGAAGGAGCTCTGGTCCCAGCGCGGCTCGTCCAGGTTCACGAGGCCCTTGGTGCTGTTGCTGCTGCTCGCCATCGTGCTGCTGGGCTGTGCGAGGAAGAGAGTGAGTCTACGAGTGAGTGAACAGCTCACTTGAGTTTGTGGTGCAGCGTGTTCAATCGGCTCGCTCCCTTCCAAGGGAACCGATTGCCCAAACCTGGTACAGAGACACCACGGCCAGCAGCTGGCGTGCAGACAAACATATTTATCCATACAGTTTTATCATTTATTAGAGGTTTGTGGAATAGAGTTGAAGAGGAAATTTGTTATTGAATAGTAAAGGTATATACATTAATACAGTGATGGCAGCTGAGCGATTTTCTCTCTTGGAGATGGTTCACAACGGAGCGGGGAATGTGATGCCAACGTGAATAATGAATGCGAGCATTCCTTTATGTAACGCAATGAGCACAGACGCCTGCTGTTGTCGTCCTATGAAGGAATTCCCCATTGCGTTGCTCTGCTCTCACTCATTTTGCTGGATATCCTGGATTAGTGTTCCAATGGGTGGTGGTGCCGTCTGCACCACCTTAAATTTACGACATGTGGGTTTGGATACGCTTGTTGACCAAGTGACCCGCGAAAGGTCACACAACACACTCAGGTTCAGATCCTTCCATAATAACGTCGCCCATTGGTTCTGACTTGACTCCCATAGTACCAATCTATCTTCACTAGGTCTCTCTCGTCCTGGCCAAGCCATGCCGCGCATCACGGTGGAGCTACTGCGCAAGCGCTCGGAGCACAACGAGTGCATCATCTCGACGCTCGAGGAGATCTCGTTGCACCAGGAAGAGCTCGAGCGGATCGAAGTGATCGGCACGCTCTGCCGCAAGCTCCGCATCTTGTACCTGCAGAACAACATCATCGAGAAGATCGAGGACCTCACGCACATGAAGGAGCTCCGGTACCTCAACCTGGCGCTCAACAACATCAGCAGGATCGAAGGGCTCGCGGCGTGCGAGTTCCTCAACAAGCTCGACCTTACTGTCAACTTTGTCGACTTTGACACGCTCGAAGAGAGCATTGTATGCGTGCTTTGGATACTAGTTTCTCTCTTGGGACTGGCAGTTCGCGCTGTGCTCACTTGACTTGACTTGTGTGCCTCTTAGGATCACTTGAAGCCACTGCAGCACCTGCGTGAGCTGTACATGCTGGGCAACCCGAGCCAGTCGGATTGGGGCAACAGCGGGTTCCAAGAGTACGTCATCGCATCGTTGCCGCAACTGGAGCTGCTCGACGGCAAAGACATCCACAAGAGTGATCGCATCAAGGCGCTCCAGGTGTTTCCAGCGCACCAGCGCTACATGCGCGAGGAAGGGGCGCGCATTCGCGCAGAGAAGGCAAGGCAAAATGCCGAAAAAGACCAGCTGGCAGCTCTAGAGAAAGAGAGAGAAGCGCAAGCGCAAGCGAAAGCGAAAACTCTGGAGGAGGCGCAGCAGGGCGTGATTGAGGTCTCGAGCCACGAAGCGACCGACATTTCGTCACAGGGAGCAAAGGAAAAAAATGCGAGTCAAGCGAAGAAATCCGTGCTTCAGTCCGACGAGAAAATGCCGTACACCCCCCACACACGTCGCGAGATGTACATGGAGCTCGCTGAGCAGAAGGAGACCGAAGAAGCGAGAAAGCGCGAGAACCAGCCGAAAGAGCGCAACACCGAAGCGGAACACGCCGAGGCGCTGAGAAGGATCCGACTCCAGGAGCAGCACAATGGCGACAACAGTGACATTCGCCAGTGCAACGAGGGCAAGTGGGACTTTCGCCTCCTCGACGAGATCTTCGATGTTGTGCTTGAAGTGGATCTGCCGCGCTTCCTCGACACGTCGCTCATCGACGTCGACGTGCACCCGTCGTACGTCTCGATCATCGCGAAGAACAAGCTGCTGCGCTTGCGCTTCCCCGAGCTCGTGCACTCGGACGCGGGAACAGCCGAGCGCTCGAAAGTGAGTGGCATGCTACGCCTCGCACTACCGAAAGCGCATGTCTCCGAGACGCAAAAGCTGCGCGCGCAGCTCAAGCGCGAAGAGCTCGAGCGTGAGAGGAAAGCAGCCAGCAACAGCGCGAAGAAGATTCCAACGTCTCAGGTCCGAGACAGTGGCGGAGATGCGCCGCGAACGCGCTCGCTGGGCAATGCAATGAAGACCACGAAGCTATCCGATGAGGTGCGATGCGTATATGTCTTTCTTGCTAGACGCATACGGGAAATGGCTGACTGTGCCGTATCATGTTTCTCATAGGTCCTGGACGCTGCGGCTAATGCAGCCAACAACCAGAGAGCGCATCACGGAGGCGGCGCAGTGAGCATCCGGAGCTTGGTGAAGAAGGAGAAGAAGAGCGACAACCAGCGGCCCGCGTGCGACGAAAGCGACGAGAGCGGCCCGAACGCCCCCAGGTGTCAATTGACGCCACTACTTGTAACAACAAAGACTGCAAGCGGGAGCTCTCATAGAGAACTCGAGCCGCAGAGCAGCTACGAAGACGAGGAGGAAGAGGATGAGCCGCCACTGCTGTTCTAATTCATTCGCCACATATTGGACACACACATGGGTGGCGACATACTTTACTCCGAGCGAAGGATGGGGAACGTGTCCCAGTTGAGCCGTCCATTTTCAGTCATTCCTCCAAGTGAGAGGAAGCCATGATAACATAACTGAAGATAGTAAACTAAATAAATCATTTTCTCAGAAAATCACCTGTTATTTCGAATATACTGTTGAAAACGATCAAATAGTTAAACAATGTTGTGATACACCACATATTACAAATACCCTTCTATATTTACTATTTGGTGCTACTTGTGTTAAGCTTTCGTTTTCAGAACCCACCAATCAGAAGAAGATGCGCGCGCCCCCTCCAAACAAGCTTTCACTCTACATCTGCATAATCGCCCTCCGAAATACACATCCACTTTTCCCGCTTCGAGCAAAAAAGGTTCTCTACAAATGCATAAACCGTCAACTGACTCGTCTGAAAACAACTCTGTGAAAAAAAGCGAGAGAGAAAAGTGAAAGGAAGGTTGGCAAAGCAAGCAAGAAAGGGTCACACTCCCCGATTACTCGTGCCTGCCTGCATTGCTTCATGCCCACGCGCCACGCGCACGACTACCCGCTCTGAACCACGACCGCGATGCCTGCATCCACCTCTTCCACCAACGAATCCCCCCAGCACGCGCACCAGCGCCGCCCTCATGGCGTCACGAACGGCACGCGCTCGCTCGGCCTGCTGCTCAATGACGACGACGCCAGCGAGAATGCGAGCAGCATTGGCCACTACGCTTCCGGTACCGCCGCGCCGGAAGGGAGTCTGCTCTGCCTCACGCCCGTGCGCCAGCAGCACTCGATACCGATCGACACCTTCAGCGATGGCGGCGGTAGTGGCTACTTCCGCGTGGACACGCCGAGCCAGCTGCGCCAGCGGTTCATCCAGATCCAGGTCGTCGACCAGCGCTTCAAGGAGCCGTCGTGGATGCACCCGAACATTGGCGGCGAAGCGAGGCATATCAACACGTCGGAGGATGACTTGGAGGAGATCCGACGTAAGCTCGAGGACGACAAGGAGAACCTGACCGAGTGGCCGTCCACCGCGATCAGCGGCAACGACATCCTCTCGAGCGTGCTGTTCACTGCGGGACTCACAGCCTCGAAAGCCGGGAAGCTCGCGCCGATCGCGCAGATCGTCGTCGTGATTGTGATCTACTGCTTCCGCTGGGTGTTTGAAGAAGTGGTCAGCGCCGTGCCGCTCAACGGCGGCTGCTACAACGCGATCCTGAACTCGTCGACCAAGAAAGTCGCCGCCGTCGCTGCGACGTTCAGCATCCTCTCGTACTTGGCGACCGGCGTTGTCTGCGGCGTGTCGGCGTTTAATTACGTCAACTACCTGTGGCATCTGCCGGTGGTCATGTGCACCGTCGGGATGCTGCTTGTGTTTGCGCTGCTCTGTCTGGTCGGCATCGCTGAGAGTGCGATCGTCGCGCTCGCGTTTTTCATCTTCCACGCACTCACACTCACGGTGCTCTGCTTCTTCTGCATCATCTACGCGATCCGGAACCCGACGATCTTCACCGACAACATGCACACGAGCATCCCGGACGTGACGATCTTTGGAAGTTTGGTGAATGGGAACGTGCTCACCGCGATCTTCCTTGGGTATGCGCCAGCGCTGCTCAGTGTCACGGGCTTTGAGAGCTCGAGCCAGTTTGTCGAAGAGCAAGCGCCCGGCGTGTTCCCAAAGACGCTGCGCAACATGTGGTTCCTCTCGAGCGTGTTCAACGTCGCGTTCTCGTGGCTCTCGCTCGCCGTCGTGCCGCTCGACGACATTGTCGCGAACAAAGAAGTGCTGCTCGCGTACATGGGGAAGCTGAGCAGCGGCCACTGGCTCGAGTTGCTGGTCACGATCGACGCTTTCGTGGTGCTCTCTGGCGCGGTGCTGACCTCGTACGTTGGCATCAATGGCTTGGTGCAGCGACTCGCGATCGACCGCGTGCTGCCAAACTTCCTGTTGGCGAAGAACAGCTGGCGCAACACCAACCACTTCATCATTATGTCGTACTTCGTGCTCGCGTCGAGTCTGGTGGTGATCTTGAACGCGCAGATCGACGCGCTCTCGGGCGTATTTGCATTCGCGTTCCTCGGCGTCATGACGTCGTTTGCGTTCGCGTGCATCTCGCTCAAGATCGAGCGTGAAGACATCCCGCGAAAGCACACAACATCATGGGTGAACGCGGTCTTCTGCTTTGTAATGATCGTGCTCGGATTGATCTCGAACGCGATGGGTGACGTCAAGGCGCTCAAGTACTTTGTGATCTACTTTGCGGCGTTTGGCGTCATAATTCTGGTCATGCTGGAGCGCGTCCGCATTCTCCAGATGTTCTTGTACATCTCCAAGAAGATGCTACTGTACTTCAGAAGCAAGCGACGCCACGGAAACAATGCTTCTTCGTCTTCGGCAGCGAATGCGGGACGAGCAAGAGCTCAAGGAACATTCGTTGGCAGCGTTGCGATCGCAAAGACCATCGAGACGATCAAGAAGACGCCCGTGATCTTCTTCTGCAAGGCCGCAAACCTCCCGAAGATCAACGAAGCGATCGCGTACGTGATGCGCAATGAGCAGACGTACTGCCTGCGTCTGGTTCACGTGTGCGACAAGGACGCGCTGATCCCGCAGGAGTTTGAAGACATTGTGTGCCTGTTCGACCACATTTACCCGTCGATCAAGATCGACTTTGTCTCGATCACTGGCAGATTCGACCCAGCGATGATCGAGTGGATCTCAACGTCGATGAACATCCCGACAAACATGATGTTCATGCGCCAGCCGGCGAACCGCGCGATCCACAAAGTGTCTGCGTTGGGCGTTCGAGTGATCACCAACTGAGCTTGACAGCCTAGCGTAGCGAGCAGCGCTCTCTTCTCCTACTGTTGGTGATGGGATCGAGTTGCTTGGCTTCATTTGTTTCTGCATAGTTTTTGAGTTTTCCGCATTGATTGCATCGCGATAAGAAGCATAAAGCACCTGCATTTGCTCCGCGAGTGACTCCAGTTTCTTCATTCTTCACGTCTTCAGCTTGGATTGAACTCTTCGCTTGGTTCACAGAGTCTGAGTCTGATCGAAGGGAGGGATCTTGGATCATTCAGGAGCTCCACGATTTTTAAGAGCTGGAAACCGTTTTTCCCCGAACCCCGCCTTCTTGGACTTTTACGCTGGAGTTGGTTGTCTCTCGAGTTGAAGGCATGGCAGAACGCGTATTTGATACGAGTCTGAGCCTTGTAGCGACAGCAACAAGTTCCTCCAATGCTGCAGTTCACTGAGGATGTGTTCAGATGCTCGCTCTTTGTCTTCGTGCTCAGTCGACAGGCAAAGAAAGGACTCTGAGTCCTCCGTGCAGAGGGAGCGAGCAGATCTGCCGATCTCTCTCTTATCTGGCTCGGCCATCAGGTGCGTTGCGTTGGGGGCCACGGCTGTGTTTGTAGGCAAAGGCGATGCATTCTCAGTCTCTCTCGACGAAGCTCCATCTTCGTGTTCATGCTGGGTGGGGGCACAGCCGGCCGAGACGAATGTCCTTTCTCTTGCAACCGAAAATCCAGCTTGCCGTCGTCGGAGTTGGAGGCACATTCGCGCAACACCACGATTTGTGCAACGAATCGAGATGCCCACCAAAGTGGTCGTCGGACGTGGGCATCTCGGTACCGGTAATGATGAACTCGCTCAATCTCAAGGTGTTGGTTGGCGGTGGGAAGTCACAGTGGCAAGCCGAGCACACTGACAAAGAGACTGGGATCACTCAGTCAGTATCAGGATGAACGAGCAAAAAGAGAAAAAAACCACCCAAATACCTCTGGACCATCTGGACATCTGTCCAGATCTTGCTCTTTCTCTCCTTTTGGAGAGAGAGGGGGAGGGGGGAGAGCGTTTTCTGTGAATTTTTTTATATGAAGGAGAGATGACACGTCTGGGATTCCTCATATTTTGAGCGTTATTTTGGATGGATAAACCACCCACGTTTGATTGGTCAAAAATCAAAAGTAAAAAAGGCTTTTTATGGCCGGGAGGAATGACACGAACGCAACTTTGCTTACAAATGTCAAGTCATTTGATTCTCAACACCAGGATGGAAAAACCACCCGCCTATGATTGGCTGAACGAATGTGCACCCATCAGATCCGTCAACCATTCAATAAAATTCCGAGGTTTTTTTTACAAAAAACCTCGGTATTTCTTAGATTTCTGAAACGAGGCGGAATGACTTGGCCAACAAACCCATTTTTGAAGCCATTCCTGGGATGGAAAAACCACCCGCCAGCGATTGGTGCAGCCATCGGACAGTGGCATGATGTCAACATGACCATGTCGGTCGGCAGCCTGTCGACTAACAGCCTTGTGGCCGTGTTGTTGCAAAACCATACAGAACAATAGCGAATTGTCAGGAGAGAAAGGAGAGACGAAATCACCCGCACTCACCCACAAGTCGGTGTGAAGTGCACGTGAGATTCCTTTCCCCCTGATGCAGCAACCCCCAGCGCTCATTTGACTCCACCAGTAATAATAGGGCAGTGTGAAGGTTGACCTTCACGCTTCCTGTCGAGCGTTGCTACTTTTGGGTGTCTTCGCTCTACCGACTCACCCGATGAGAGTCAACCTCCAGGACCTGGAGGTTGAGTCGAGGAGTATACTGAAGGTAAAGGACGGTTCCCTGTCAAGCACTCCTTTTCATCCAATCAAATCGCACACAGATCAAATTTCCAGCCAATCAACACTCGCGACTTAAACAGAACGATCACCCCCAACAAGGTAGGTTGCTGGTTGCCTTTCCTGGAGGTTGCCTTTCAGAGTGAAGTTCAAGAACGGCACCTTTTCCTTTTTGTTCCTCAGTTTCCATTTCGCCACGTCCCAGTCAGCCCACCCCCAATCTCCAGCCTTCCAGGCTCCAAGACCACGACTCCCAGGCCCCCCAGACTCACTCAGGACTTCCAGACTCAGCACTCAAGTCTCCTCATGGCACCGCGCGACCCAATCAACTTCCAGGCGCTGTCCACGCCGAGCCGGAATGGTTCCTCGGCGATCTCGTCGTCCGTGTCGTCGGGCCGTCTGCAGCCGCCGAATGCGCTGCGCCGCCGCAAGATCGAGATCGAGGTACTCGAAGACGCGCCCGTGAAAGGTCCACGGTGGATGTTCCCCGGTGGCGGTAGTGCGCACCACGTGCGCGTACCGGAGGGTGAGCTCTCAGCGATCGAAGACCGCCTGAGCAAGCCCAAGCGGTACTTGTCCGAGTGGTTCGCGACCGCGATCTGTGGCAACGATATCTTGTCGAGTGTACTCTACTCAGCGTCGTCGGTGTCGCTCAAGTCGGGCAAGCTCATGCCGATCCCGCTGCTTTTAGTTGCAGTCGTGCTCTACTTCTTCCGCTTTATCTACGAGGAAGTTGTGACTGCGATTCCGCTCAACGGTGGTTCGTATAACGGGCTTTTGAATACGACCTCGAAGCGCACGGCATCGATCGCGGCGTGCCTCGGCATTCTCTCGTACATGGCGACCGGCGTCGTCTCGGCGACCTCGGGAGTGAGCTACCTCGCCAAGCAAGTGGACATTCCGATCGTCGGTAGTGTTGTCGCACTTCTGTTCGCGTTCGCGGTGCTCGCGTTCGTCGGCATCACCGAAAGCTCGCGCGTCGCGCTCGTGATCTTCGCGCACCACGTCGTCGTGCTCGCGGTGCTGCTGGTGTCGTGCATCGTCTATGGTGTGCAGCACACGAGCGTGTTCAGCGACAACATGAGCGAGCCTTTCCCCGAGGTTGACTACGCCGGCTCGATGCTCAGCGGCAATGTGTTCACGTCGATCTTCTTTGGCTTTGGCGCGTCGATGCTCGGTATCACGGGTTTTGAGAGCTCGGCGCAGTTTGTCGAGGAGCAAGCCCCCGGCGTGTTTCGGAAGACACTGCGCAACATGTGGGGCTTTGCGTCGTTCTTCAACTTCACGCTCGGCGTCGGCATCCTCGCAGTGCTCCCGCTGAGCGGCGAGGGCGGGGTCTACAAGAGCTCGGACGCGCTCCTCGCACGCACCGCGTTTGTCGCGGCTGGTAAGTGGCTCGAAGTCTGGGTGAGTATCGACGCATTCATCGTGCTCGCCGGCGCCGTGCTCACTTCCTACGTCGGCATCGGCGGCCTCGTGAGCCGACTCTCGAACGACCGCGTGCTCCCAGCGTTCCTCGCGAAGAAGAACAAGTGGCGCGGCACGGCGCACTACATCATCATCCTCTACTTCCTGCTCGCGTCCAGTCTCGTGATCATACTCAACGCCGACGCGACAGTGCTCAATGGCGTCTACACGTACGCGTTCCTGGGACTGATGGGGCTCTTCTCGTGCGGCTGCATGCTGCTCAAGGCCAAGCGCGCCGAGATGCCACGTGACGTGCAGGCGCCATGGGTGACTGTGATCTTGGGCTTCATCATGGTCGTGATCGCGATCTTTGCCAACTTGCTCGGCGACCCTCAGGTACTCATGTACTTTGCGCTCTACTTCATCGTCGTGGCGTTCGTGATGTTCGTGATGTTCGAGCGCGTGATGATCCTGAGGGTCGTGCTCGTCGTGATGAAGCAAATCGCGCCGTCGCGCCACAGCAAGTTCATGGGCGAGCTCTCGGACCCGCACAACCACACGGGCGCACGCGGCGGCCAGACGATCGCCAATGCGATCCTCGAGATCAACAACAAGCCGATCATCTTCTTCGCCAAGAACCCGGACCTGACGAGCATCAACAAGGCCATCGTGTACGTGCGCAGCAACGAGCAGACCCACAACCTGCGCATCATCCACGTGTACGGTGACGAAGAGGCCGACGCGCCCGCCCTCGCGGCATTCGAGGAGATGGCGGCGCTCTTCGACCACATGTACCCGAAGCTCAAGATCGACTTTGTGTCGGTCGAGGGCGAGTTCACGCCCGCGATCGTCGAGTGGATCGCCGAGTCCATGCAAGTGCCAAAGAACATGATGTTCATCAAGCAGCCGGGCAACTTTGCGGCCCACAAGGTCTCGACCTCGGGTGTGCGCGTCATCACGGGATAGATACTAGGAGCGTGATAGAATGAAGCAGTAGCAACAATAATTCCTTTGCATTGCGGTGCATCATGGAAGGGTCGAAGGGGATATTACGTGTGTATCAAGTAGGCAATGGAAACACGAAGCGTACGTGCATTTTTGAACAATGGATCTCGCTCTTGGGGCAAGCCTTCGGATTGAATGGATCATGGGTTCATAGTCACAGTCACACTCAAATGAAGCCATTTCGGCATCGACAGCATCAGTGCTTTCTACTCGAATGAAAGAGAGCGAAATGCTGCCAAGTGACTGGCAACTCGCACCCCAAGCTTTGCTTGAGAGGATCTACTACTATATCCACCAATGTGCAGTCCACAACCGAACCACTATTGTCATACTGAACGATAGACACCATTCATTTCACGCAAATATGTACCTGTAGTCAACACTGTTGGCCGTGAAATGGCTTCGGATGGTGGTAATTTGAGGCGATTTGAGAAACCCTCAACTGTGGGCGAGTGCACGCGCGATAAGAGAGTTTGTAGCACACGCCTTGAAAGCCACCGCACTTGCTTTTGATCGAGTGCAGTGACAAACAGTCAACGAATCCCATGCAATAGAGCAACCAGAAAGCGCCGAGGATTTTGGAAGTCTGTGTGAGTGAGAGTGAAACTTTCTCGAACGTGTGCTTCGTTGCACACGCGCATGGGAAGAAAAATCCAACAACTATAATAAATAATAGGACTAAACAACCGAAGGCGCGCGCATTTTGTTGCAGGTGGTTTTTCACGACAGGCCACCGCCGGTTGGCTCTTTTCCTTTCGGACAACAACAGAGAGTGAGCGCATCCAGAAATGCAAGTTTCAAGCTACCATCCGAAAGATCGAAGGATTTTGCCACGCCGTTCTCACTTTGTTGACCAGCCGCGATTTCCAGATCTGCGCATTTTTCTCACGAGGTGGTGAAGCCAATCTTTTTTTGCAGGAGACTCACAGTGTCAACAACAGACACAGCCCCTTCGTTGACCATGCAGGAACGGGCTTTGTGCTAAGGGAATAAACAAACTCCGGCGGCGGACTCCAAGTTAAACTATAGTTAACACGAGTGATGCTCCTGCCATGGGGTCCGGAGAACTGGCCAATCACAGTGCCATAATATCAAACTTAATCAGATATACAGTGTATTGTGTATACACATATACAGCTCCAAAACCATCACTCAAGGACAAGTCTTTAAATCCACCCTTCCCTCTCCACGTTTCATGCATATCTCAGTCAATATCTGGAATCTGCCGACGCTATTTAGATATGTTTGTCCAATCACATTGTGGAGGATTTGTGACTTGTCGCTGATTCGCAATTCAAA
>JAASGK010001002.1:0-13369 GCA_023334195.1 Globisporangium emineosum
CGGGAGGCCCAAATACCGAACGCTCTCGTCTGGTCCAAGCACGCGCACGTCCGACTGCACGTGCTGTACTTGGTGCCTATTTAGAGGTAGTACGGTCGTCTTGTCAATGTTGAGTTTGGCTCCAGAGCACGCGCAGTACAGCTTTACGAGGTCGAGTTGTGCGTTCCTTCGTGATGTCTCGTATACTGGACTGGTGTGAAGTCATATGATGACACTTTTGGATGCGTTCGTTCGTGTTGAGAGTCGAATTAGTAGTTGAATGTGAACCTCCGCAAACAAATAATTTACCTCCATAAAATAATATATGGTTTGACTCCGTCAAAGTACGATTCAGGATCACAGATGAGATCCGGTTCAGGACCGGTTAATATTAAACCGGAAGATACTTCTGGCTTTTGTATGGTATACTCAAATCAAATGTGACGAGAAACTTGTCGGGTCAACATGTTGACTCCTTGATTGACGAGATCCTCTGACAACCTTAACCTCCTAAAATACACTCCAACTTTTGCTCTCTCCAACGCAAGCCTTCCTCTTCTGTCTCCTCCAGGGTATAATCTTAATTCGCAAGCAGCGTCTACATGTGTCAAGGTTCAAACGATACAGCAAGGGGAGATCTATTATAGCCTGTGAATGCGCATTCATTTGATTTGAAAAACTCGATTACTGGTTGAATGCGCATTCAGGTGATCCATACGGGCGTCATCATGACGATCGAGGTGTCATTGAGGCGCATCCGACTTGACCGTGAGCTGTGAACAGGGATGATAACTGGATCCTACATACCACATTATACGATCTGGCGCGTCCAGGAGGGTACTATTATAATAACCCAAAAGAGTCAAAGTGTCGGTCGTATCAAGGTCACTTTAGATTGCTTCCGAAAATGCCTGAGGTTTGACCAGCGTTGAGCAGCAATGGGCTGCATACAAACGCCTTTCACCCTACGAAGCAAGCTCCGGCTCAGCAGGGTTCCATGTTGCCAGGGAGCTACAGTATCGAATGAGCCGCTTGTTTCTTAGAACCACAATCCAGGCGCGCCAGCTCCGTCTTGGCATGTGGTACACCGGGAACTGACTGAGCGTCGTGAGAGGTTTACTGGGATCCTAAAATTCAAACCGCGTTGTTGACTATGTGCCAATTCTGCGGCCACCCGCCTCCCAATAAATACCAAAATTGAACTTCGCGGCGTCAGCCATGTCCAAAAGACCACAAACCTCCTATGTTGTGTACACGAACCCGACTCAGCTGACCCTCGACGACGATGATTGCGGCAAAACCGACGACGGTGGTCTCGAATCGATACTCCTGGATGGTCGGTCGTGAGTCCCTTGCTGCTGCTGGGTGGTCGTCGTCTGCAATATACTATTGCTGCTGTCATTGCTACCCGCACGCAGTTGTTGCTGCTCTTGCTGTCGTTGCCGTTGTCGTCGCCTCCGCTGCTGCTTCTCAGCCTCACTGGGGGTCTTCAGGTAGCCCGAGTAGATGATCCCTTTGTTGCGCTTGGCACGGCGATACGCTTCGTACTTGGCGAGCACGATCACAATCAGCAGCAAGGCGCCGAACACGATCACAACTGGCACCACCACTTTCCAAAAGAAGCGCCACACTTGCGTGTACAAACTGGAAAACGTCGAGGTGACGAACTCCCATAGAGATGACAGGGAAGAACTGAGCTGCCGAGTCAATCCGCGGGAGGGATCTTCATCAGAGACACTCGCACCATCGGTGGCGGGGATGCTACTGTTCGAATCTGTCGATGGGCCATTAGAAAGCTCGCTCTCGAGCAGTGCTGGCGGTGTGTTCTGTGGCGCGTTCTGGGCTCCACTGGTGGTGCTGCTGTCGTTCTCCTCACTGCTGTCGCCACTCTTCTCATGGGCGTCCAACAGCTCGTCGTCGTCATCGAGATCCTCCAGGTCTTGCTGCTCTTGCTGCTCCAGTAGCAGCTCGTGCTCTCGCTCTTCCTCTTGCTGGCGTTGTTGCTCTTGCTGTCGCTCCTGCTGTTCTTCTTCTTGCTCGCGCTTCTTCTGCTGCTCGAGTGCTGCTTCAAGCCGCAGTCGCTGCTGCTGCTCTTCTTTCTCGCGCTTCACGCGCTCTTTCCGCTGCACGAGCGCGCTTACATTCGCCACTGCGCTCTGCACTCTTTGGCGTACGTCCAGGAGCGCGCTCTGCATCTCGACGCGCATGACGTCGCGCATTGCCTGCATCTTGAAGCGCGTCTCTTCCACAAACAGCGCGGTCTCCTCGCGCTCGTTCGCGAACAGGTCCGTGATCAGCTGGCGGGAAGAGTCCATGCGATTCTGCAGCGCACCGCGCTCTCTTGCAGCGTGCTGTGTGCGCTTCTGGAGCTCCATTGCTAGAATCTCGAGCTGCTCATGGAGGTGGCCAGAGAGCTGCTGCTGCTGGTCCAAGACGCCGCTGTTACTGGAACTGGCAGTACTGGTGGTAGCAGTGGCGCTGCATGTGCTGTTAAGGCAGGGGAGGATGGGAACGCACGCGCAGAGCAGCATGGCGAGCCGCAGACGCCGCCGCGAGCAGCTCATTGCGCTCTTCGTCGGCTCGGTTGCCATTCCCATTCTTCTCCTTCGCCTCTTCAAACAGAACAAGTTTGCGCGCCAACGGTCTGGACTTGTGAAGAAACAAATGTTTTTTACAGATGTTGGCACTGAAAAATACATTTACACTGCTTTGTTCGTGCAACTGACCAGAAAAATACATTGATGTTGTTCGTGCAACCTGACTAGAAAAGTACATTGAATGCTCCAAAGAACAGCAGTGGCTCAGCAAAATCCTCACACCACGTTTTGCGTGATGCCCAGTACCACCGAGAACGCTCCATCGCGGAAGCAGATCACCAGCAGCGCTTCGCCATACGATCGCCTCGCAGTATTATGGCAACCTTGCCAATGGTAACAAGTCTTACTCACTTTGAGAGGAATGTGTGATGATCTCTCTCTTATCTCCAAGCTCTCAACACGAACGCGCAGACGTGTGACGGTATCAGCACGATGTGTCTATAATGTGAGGAACTTGGTCGCCTTGCGGTGCTCTTGGTTCAGGATCGGCTCGAGCGACGCGAGATCGACGTCCTCGACTGTGAAATGCGACGCGAGCTCTGCGCGCAGCTCGCCGACAAACTTCTCGCGCGTCGCCACTTCGCGCGTGAGGACCTCTTCCAGCGTGCAGAGGAACTCCAAGTGCGAGCGCTTGGCACGGTACGCCGGCTGGCGCGTCGGGTTCGTCAGGTACTCCATGTTCGCGGGATTAAAGTCCCACAAGAACGATGTGTGGTGCAGCCATCGGTCCTTTGAGATGCTCTGCGCGTTGCCGCCGAACTTGCGGTCGCCGAACACGTAGTCGTCCTCACGGAGTGCGAATTTCTACGAAGCGAATGGGAATCAGCACGGTTTTGTATGAATGTAGTATTCAATTGTAGCATGGGACGCACCAGGTCCTCTCCACACAAGCGGTTGAAGAACGGCGAGAAGAACGTGCTCGACCACGCCATGATCTCTCGCGGGAACGGCTTCACGTGCGGGAACGAGTCCTACACAACGCACACACGCACACGGCATTCATTAAGCATCGGTATTTTGTAACATGGCACTTATTGCTGAATGCCAAAACGCACCACGTTGCAAATGAACGTCGTGAAGACCGTGTTGTGGTCCACAATGACCGTGCCGCCGCCGCTGAATCGCTTGAGCACAGGGATGCCGTCTCTAGACAGGGCCACTTCACACAAATTAGTCGTCTTCACACACCCATTATGAAGCACTAACAGCATCATCGCCACAGATCCGTAGGTGATGACGCACCTCTTGACGGCGTCGAGCTGCAGCAGCTGGTCGGGCTTGCCGCCGATGCCCATGACGATCGTCACGGGCGTCTTCTCCTCGTTGTAGATGAACCAGTTGCGCTGCTTGTCCACGCGGAAGAGCGCCTCCTCGACACGCAGTTGCTCCTGGATTGGCGCGCGCATCCGCAGGAAGTGCACGCGCGGCTTGAGCAGCGCGCTTGCCGTCGTTGTCGCCATTGCTCAGCGATGCGTGTCTGATCTGTTCAACCACGAAATGATTGGCATGCTGCTTGGATTGGATGAGAGAAAATACTGTGCGCATCCTAAACATAAGACTGTATCAAAGAGGTATCACTATAGAGGGATGCTACTATAATGGATTTCATAAATAGTGACGTGAAGTGGCAATTTTCAACGCACACTTTCTAGATTCCAAGGCAATATGACGCGACAGCAGCTGGAGGAGGGAGGCGACGCAGGACGGCGGCGCGTGCTGCTGGACGTGCGGGAGCTCGCGCGCGAGGACCCAGGAGACGCCACTGCTGCTGTTGGAGACACCAGTAGCAGCAGCGCTGAACGTGGGCTGACGGCCGTTGCGGCGTTTGGTGCGGAGCGCGTCGCCGTGTTGCAGTACTCTTCCCCTCGCGATCCGGAAGGAGGAAAAAGCGGCAGCTTTGCGCGGCTCGGCATTTTCAAGAACGACAATGCACACAGCGCAGCACCGACCGCTGCAAAGAGTGCGCCTAGCGCGTGGGTGTCTCTCTGGACGAAGGAGGAGAACGACACGGCGCAGAAGCACTTTGCGAAGATGACAGCAGGTGATCAAGAAGATGATGGAGAGGAAGAGGAGCCCAAGTGGTCGCTTGCGTGGAGTCCCGACGGAAAGTACCTCGTCGTTAGCGGCGTGGTCGTGAATCAAAAGGGGGAGCGCGAGGCGAGTCTCTGGGTGTACTCGTCGTGCGAATGGATGGCGCTTGAAGATGCTTCTAAGGCTTTGGAGCTCAATGCTGCGACACCACAACCCCCGTTGCTGATCCGCACGAGTCCTGCCAAATACCTGGGCGCGAAAGAGCTCTTGAAGACTTCGCAGGTCGTGTCGGTCTTTTTCCAGAAAGCCAAGAGCAACCGCTTCTTTCACGTCACAACCGACGGGCTGCTGGTGAAAATGGACGTCCAAGTGCCGAAACTCGCGCTCCTGACGCTCAACAAGAAGGAGGAGAAAATCTCGGAAGCCGACAAGAAAGCACTCTTTACGATGAAAGTGGTCAAGCGCATGAGTGACTGGCACGCGGGGGTCGCTGCGGCGTCGTTTGAAGCCTCCAGTGGGACACTCGTGGTCACTGGTGGACTCAAGAACCCCAGCGACGAGCTCGTTCGGGGACGCGCATCCTCGCTTTCGGTCTGGAAAATGCTCGAGATCGAGCCTTTCTGCGACCTGCTGGACTACACGATGGTTCTGAGCGAAGACCACGCGATGCTTGACTCTGCACCAGTGGACGGAGAGCCCACAACTTCAGCGATTGAGAGTAACGACGCGATTCAAGCAGCAGCAGCAAACAACTCGTCATCATCTGGGCTCCTCCAATCTGTCAAAGGGTCGATCTTCAGTCCGTTGAAGTTCATGATTGGCGGAGGCGAAGCAGACTCGAGTGTGCTCCAGTGCTCGATTCACCAGCTCGCGATCTCACCAAATGGTGTTTACGTGACGATGCTGGACAACCAGAGACGCTTCTTGATCCGTCAGATTGATACGTGCAGCGACGTCGTCAACTGGCAGTTTGTGGACACGTTGTCATCAACTGGAAGAGTGAGTGTCGCCGACATGCTCGAGCAGGTGGATGGCGCGTCTGCCAGTGTCACTGTCAAGTCTGTGTCGTGGGTGTCTGCCGATCTGTTGGCGTTTGTGCTGGAGAATGGGCGAGTGATGTATGGAGAACTCAAGCGCGAGTTTGATGACAATCGTGCCAGTGATGTTATGCAAAGCGAGGAGGCTCGTCGAGTGTCGACAGTAGCAGCAGCTCTTGGAATTATTGAGATGGTTCCGGTGCAGTCGCATGTGCGCAGCTTTCCCGCTCTTCTCGAGAAGGACCTGCGTATTGATGCAGTTGCCCCGATTTCTACTGGTGAAGGCGTGAAAGGGTACCAGCTCGTCACGGTGAACGGAGTTTCGACTGTTAACTATTTCGAAAACGTCGGGTTCGCTGCTTTCGTGGACTTGCTGATGGAGTCGCATCAGTATGACCGAGCGCTTGATGTCGTCGAATCGCATGGGATGACAGGAGTGATCAATCTCGACGCGATCCATCGCCAGATTTGGAACCAATTCCGAAACCTTGCTACTGTGGAGACAGCAATCGAGAATCATCAGCAGCAGCCACATACCCTCCTGGCTACCGAGCGTGTGTGTCCTGGAAATGGTTTCAGCAAGGCGCTGCATCACTTGAGCCTGATCCAAGTGAAGAAGTGGGTAGTTGACGAATGTTTGAACGTGATCGCGTCCGATTCGTTCGACCATATGAAGGAGATCCTTG
Organism: Globisporangium emineosum; assembly: GCA_023334195.1. NCBI lineage: Eukaryota > Oomycota > Peronosporomycetes > Pythiales > Pythiaceae > Globisporangium > Globisporangium emineosum. Next base: position 6,331 of record JAASGK010001002.1, read on the forward strand.
GAGCAGGTCTGCACGCATTGATGGGGAGCAGCGAGATTGTTGGAGATGACGACCACGAGGATTCCAACAGCGTCAAGCAGCAAAAGCTCCTGCGGTTCATCTATCGGTTGGATACGCTCAAGTTGCTGTTAGTTGAGGATCTTCTTGAGACTGACGAGACGCTGGCAACTTTTGATGGCGATGCCGAAGATCCGACTCGACTCGCTGAAAGGTACTACGACGGCGCTGTCTTTGCGCAGTTTCGGAATGCGCCGATCGTTGAAGTAGCAAAGCAACTTGCGTGCGAAGGCCGTGTGAGATCGCTTACAATACTGTTCCAGAGAAACGCGTGGACGATTATCCCTCGGCGCTTGGAAGTACTCTCGCTTCTGCCAGCGTCGATCGCTCCAGTCGCCTACGCCCACTTGCTCCCAGCTGTCGGACCGGATTCAAGGGACGAGTGGCAGTTCTACACGCTGCGACCGCAAGCGAACACTCAAGAGGACTTTGAAGACGACAATCTTGAGCAAGAAACGCGCGTCGTGGAGGTTGTATTCAATGCTGAAAACAAAAGCCACGACCTGAACGCAGAAGATCTCGCTCTCTTTGAGAGCAAAGCACGCCAAAGCGACCAAGAGAGACATGAAGAGTACGCGACCTGGTTCCAAGCTCGCATGCTCGAGATGGATGCATTGTTTGGACAGCTCGCGAACGCTTTCCAACTGAGCTCGCTCGCGAAAGAGTGTCTTCGTGGCTGGCAAGATGGTGGAGGTGAGTCATCGTCGCAGAAGAAAATCGACTTTGAAGGTTTCCAACAGGACGTGAAGCGGCTCTACAACTGCGTCTACCCATTGCAGCTGTCTTCGTGCTGCCTGCTCTCGCTTCAGGAATGGTCGACGCTCTCGCTTCACGACCAGATCCTCTGCGTGATTGGCGAGTGGGAATCGGTGACCGACGCGATTGACCGCATTCAAGCTGTTTTCGTCGCACAACGTGGCAACGCGCTCTGCACACTCGACGACGCGTTCTCGACGCTTTGTCAGACGCTTTCCAAGAAATCGTCGATCCCCACGTTGGAGCTCTGTGCGCAGCTGATCCACCACAGTAACCCGTCGATGCCGATTGTCGAGCGATGGATCCAGAACGATGCGCAGCTTCTTCGCACGTCGATTGACGTCGTGTACTCGGCGACAGCGTCCGGTTACTTTGCCAGTGCTGAGGCTCTCAATGCGCAACACACCACATTTGTCGAGCAGCTGTGGATGATTTTCCAGTCGTTGCCAGTTCGCAAAGAGAACGACCTTCCCGAGATTGAGCAGCTTCAGGTCGAGGTGGACGAAATGGAGGACCTCATGGTGACCATGGACGTGCTGAGCAAGTATGGTGTGCACAGCTCACCGAGCGAGCTTAAGATGCAAATTGGAGAGGCGAGCAGCACGGCAGCAGACGATTTGCTGCAGCGCATGTGTCGTTTTTCGCTCCCAGGGAACGAATCCAGCAGTGATAATAGCAATGACGATGCTCAGCAGTGGATGGAGGTGTGGCGCGATGCGACGAAGCTCAAGACCCACGTGTTTGGCGAGCGCATCAGCCAAGAAGCGATTCTTGACGTCATCTTGCGCCATTTGCTGAGCTACGATGTGTACCTGGATGCAGCGGAGCACCTCGTGACAAACTGGATTAGCGGAAACTACGAGGTCATTCACCACGTGATTGTGGTGCTGACCCGAGCGATCCAGGCGAAAATCGACACTTTGAAAGGCAATTTTGTGTCGGAAAGCGATCTGAAGATCCATTTTGCTGCGCTCAAGTGCATCGACATCACCAATCGCGTGCTGACGTTCCCGTCGCTGGAGCGAGAGCTTGATCGAAAAAAGTACTACGAGCGCCAGCTTCGCCACGAGAAAGAGCTCGTCCACGCCTGTCAGTTGCTGGATTTACTCACGTACGGCGCAGTGAAGCTCTCACCCGTAGCGATTCGTCCACTGAAGGACGCAAAAGACCGCCTCGACGTTGTCCTGAAGGTGTTTACCAGCAATCCGAGTCATTACCAGCCGTCCAATCGAGCGAAAGAGTGGTTCCGACAGCACAATTTGGGCCAGGTGCTGCATTCCTCGGACTCAGCGACCTCACCCGCAAACGCCACGCCCCTGGAAGCTGTGTTGTACTTGGCAAAGCTCCTTCGCGTTGAGGATCACAAGCACCAGATCGTGATGAAAGGTGCGTATGCAGCGCTGTACTGCGCTGACTATGATGTTGCGTACGGATTGACGACCGAGGTGATCCAGAGCATCCACGTTGGAAAGAGTCACCACCACAACCATCACAGCGATGACGTCGAGCTGCAGCACCTGATGTCGCTTGTGCTGGATCTGATCTCTGCGTCGTCGTTCCGCTCGTGGTCAAAGAAGCTCAAGCTCTGCCGACTGATCTTCAGTGCGCAGAATGTGTCGTCAACCAGTATGTTTAGCCACCAGATCATGAATCTGATCATGTCGTCGATGGAGAAACTCGAAGCGATTGAGACTCTAGCAACCGAGATGGGTCTCTCTGAAGGGGACGTCGAGGAGCGGCGCCACCAGGATACCAGTAAGCGATCCAGTGTCGAGGAATTGCTGCTGAAGGAACTGGAGATTGTCGTTGATTTGCTTCAGGAAGAGAAGAATGACCGCGGTTTCCTGCTGCGGCTGCTGCAAAAAGGCTTCCAGCTCGTGTACATCGTCCTCACTGGGGCGATCACTCAGCAAGCCGACGATAACGACGAAAACGACGGATCTGCACATGACGAAGCGGTTGTGAAGGAAGAAATGCAACGAGTTGAGCGAATGGTGCAGCACATGAGTCGAATTTGCTTCCAGGAAGCGATTGTGGCAGCGTCAGAGAGCAAAGGGGAGGTGGCTAGTCTTGATAGCGTGACCAAGAGCTGGAGAGCGTACCTGGAGATGGGGTGCAGCTACTTGCTACTGTGGAGTGACTTTGCAACTGGCGAAGAATGTGACCTGGAAGTGTTCTGGGAGGAAGAAATTCTCCCGTTGTTATTTGCTGCATTGTCGTCAGGGAGCCAAGAAATGGACTTGCTCATTCGACAATTTCACCATTTCTTCATGCTCCAAGTCGCGTCTGCTGTTCAAGGCGATGGTGGTGATGAAGCCGACGAGTCTGCTGGAGTCGCGTATGAGCTGCACGAGCGTCGTAAACAACTCGAAGTCTTTGCAGGATCATACGATGAGACAAAGCGCTTTGTGGTGTCGAAGAACTTTGAGCCCGAAGCAGAAGGCGACGACGAACTACTTGAAGAAACCAGTGACAGTCGCAGTAAAGCAGCCTTTTCCAAGGCAAAGCGTGACATTTTCGCTCGTTTAGCAAAACGATGCCAAGAGATGATACTCTCGCAAAAGAAGAGCCAGGAGTTGGAGGAAATGAACTCGTTTTTCAACGAGAACCTGGACCTCGAACGGTTTTCGCGTGACGCAGAGTACCGCGTGAGCAAGATCCTGATGCTCGCGACGAAGAAAGAGCACTATCAAGTGGCAAAGCAGTTTGCGACCAAGTACGGTGTCGACGAGTACCAGTGCCTGCTTTCGTACATCAAGAGTGTTTTTTTGCCCGTCCATACCGGTCTTAGCAGCTCTTCAGTATCGACTTTGAATCGTCACGAGCAGCTTGAGATTGCGTTCCGGGGCGAGAATGAGGATTTCCTAGAGCAAGCGCTCGAGAAACCTTTCGTCTTTGGGCATTTCCTGCTCAATAACGATGGTGAGAGCGTGTACGAGTCGCTAGATGGAACCGACCACATGGGTATCCTGCTGCTGTTGCGAATGGTTTTAGAGTGCTCGAAACGAATCAGTCAGCTGCCGAGTGAAGAATTGAAGCAAAGGAGAGTGAACGGGTCGCTTTTCCCGTTGTCAAAGGCCTCCAGCGACCGGATCACGCTCCTGTTCATGTGCCTGAAGCGCCTGAAAGAAGTTGAACCTGTGAGACGTGGGTCCCACCAGACTGAGGTTGTAGACTTCAAGCTGGTGTGTGCTGCTGACTCCTGTACGGACCTGTTGAACCCGCTGTCTTCGTCATCATCGGCAAGCAATGCAAGCGAGAGCAGGAAGATCGCGATTGAAGCGCTGCTGCCGTTCCTCAATGGGAAAACGATCAAGATGCTGACAAAGATCCTGCAAAAGCTGCACCACGTGACGACGAGCGCTGTGGTGATGGTCTACTTGAGCGACATGCTTCAGCAGATCTGGCTGGATCAGCGAGGTCAAAGTCGGACAAGCGAGCTCTCGGCAGACCTTGCTGTGTACGCCTACGAGGCATGTACGCCGTTTCTGTCGGTGCTCAGCAACGAGCACGTGATGCTGTTCCACTGTTTGTTTATGGGAAGAAACTGGGAGTCGGTGGTGGCGAATGTAAGCTTTGAGGACGAGTTTTATGGCCAGTCGATGAATGGCTTCAAGCACTTTGGAGCTTTGTTGACGACTGAGAAGCGCATGGAGCTCATTTCGGATACGCTCACGCTATTCCAGACTCGATTTGAAGCGTGGAAAGCGGCTGCTCAGGGATCGAATGGATTGGCTGGCGGGCAGGATACCGATGCATTGTTGGCTGCGAAGGAGAAGGAGCTGCGGTTCTTGGAGCGCGAGTTGATCGAAGCTGCTTTCTGGTTTATCGTGGACGAAGTGAAGACAAAGCAGATTTTGTTCCCAGCTGCGGGGCAATCGAGCAACAACAACTGGCGACACTGGGAAGCGATGATGGAGAACTGGTTCAGCAAGGAGACGGATGTTGAGAAGGATGCAGGTCAGCAGAAGCAAGAAATATTTGGGCTGCTTGTTCAACTGTGCCAGATGGTTTCGTCTGTCGAGATTGCGTCGCTCATAGTCGAGTTGGTTCTGCTCCTTGCTCCACCGTCGAACAAACCAGTTGAAGCCACACTTGAGCAGGTGTACCGACGTGTCTTCTCGAGTATGGTGGACGCAAACGTGTCGAACGACCGACTTGAGAGTGTGCAGCGATCGATCGTGAGCGAGTGGGCGATGCTGTTTCCCGACGTGCACAGCAGTGTCCGTGAGCAGTACAGCGATGGCGCTGGCTTCACTGACACTCTCTGTCCATTGCCAGGTAGAGCGTCCATCAAGCCCAGTTTGGGAACGTACCAGCGCATTTTGACGCGACTGAACCAGTTTCCAAGCACCGAGTTGAAAGAAATGGTGGAGCCCAAGATGGCGCGAGAGGCCTCCGTCCGCGATGTCGAGCCTCCAATGAATGCAGCGCACGCGGCTGTGATTGCAGAGTGGTGCCACCTCTCTGATGCATGGGACCAAGAACAGAACTGGACGCAGAGTGCTGTTTTGACGCGTCTCGTACTTGATAGCGGCGCGACGAGAGCCATGATTTCGGAGGAGCTTCGCATGCACGAACGGGAGTACTTTGGTCTCCAGACCAAGGCGATTTTCGATCTGCTTCGTGGCCAAAATGAGTTTGAAGCGGCTGTTGGGAACTTTGACGTTGTCTTCAGTATCCCGACTGGACTCCTGTACGAACGCTTCGACTCGGTCTTCAAGAGTGCTCTTACAGTGCTATCAGCAAGCAAAGAGCAAGGACAAGGTCTCCAGTCGCTGACGATGGCGCTTGCGAACCTGTTGCATTTCTACGACAGCGTCTCCAGCAAGCACCAGCAGCAGAACTCTCTTCACACGTGGAAGAAAGAGCAAAGCGAAGTGCTCAAGAGACGGATTCAAGTCCAGTTCGGTATCAGCGGCGGCGTGGAAGAATCAGAGAGTACAGGGAATGGGTCGACTGACAATGCCAATTCAGAGGACAACTGGTGGTCACAGCTGCTGCTCCATGGGCACTGGAGTGGAGACCGCGCATTGATGAAGTGGTACTTGGAGATGGGCTACGCGAAGATCACGACGCCCCGTGTGATTGAGGCGTTCGCTGTGGCTCACTGGGAGGCCAAGAAGCACGTTTGCGTGGAGCTCATTTTGTTGTCGCCGTTCGAGAAGCTGCACGCGCACCACCGGAACCGTCTTGTTCAGAGCGGGTGTGGTGGTTTCGTTGGTGGTCGACGGGTCGTCGAGTTGCTGCTTCTGCGCTTTGATGTGCAGGTGCTACTGCAAGCGGGTTTGTATCAGAGTTTGCTGAACTTGCACCTGAACGAAGAAGAAGGAACAGAGCAGCAGCAGCAGCTCTGGACCTCGAGCGGCGAGTACCTCGTGTGTGCGCTGGTGGTGATGAAGGAGTACGCGACCGCCGCGCGCCTCGCGTGTGCGCTTTGGCACGCGCACCCGCTGCTCTGGGACTTTGAGAACGCACGTCTGACGCTCGCGAACTACCTCAAGAGCCTCGCGACCGCGCAGCTCCCTGAACTGTCCTTGGCAGGCGATGAGGATGGTGAGCAATCTTCAGCAGCCATGTACGACGAAGCGATCCTGCGCCACCAGGTGTACGGCCGCACGTTCAACTTCTTCCAGCGCAACATGACCATGTAGACAGTGAGTGGGTCATCGTACTATGAGAATAAAGCAATGTATTACGACTGACTGACTAATTTGGGAAGAACTCACGCCACAAGCAAACGGACGTGCGCACCATTCCAACCTCTCTCTTCCTTTTCTTTATACGTTGAGCTTGATGAGCTTGAGCAGGTGCGGGTTGCGCCAATCCTTAGAGACGTCTTCCAGGTGCTCGTCAAAGTCCACGAGCTCTTGGTACGCGCTCTGCTGCAGCGCCTCCGACAGTACTTTCATCGGCGTCTTGTCGCTGCTGGCGCTGTTCTCCAAGCGCAGGCGGTTGTCCACGCGGATCCAGCCGCGCTTGACGTCCTTCAGCAAGAGCTGCACACACATACACACACACACACCATTGCACAGAGAGTAAGCACATAACCCACACGGCATACACTGCATACCAATGCGCTTGTACGCACCTGCACGGCGCTCTTGGCCTCGCTGTTGAGCTGCTGGTTCTCGACGAGCAGCACGCAGGCGCGCGAGCAGTTGGCTTCGATCTTGTCGGCCACTTTCTCGCCAAAGTGGTTTAGAGTCGCGCTGCTGTTGCCGCC
>JAASGK010001003.1:0-13353 GCA_023334195.1 Globisporangium emineosum
AAGTAAATTTTCAAAAAACAAAAAACACCACAGCAAGCGAAAAAGTAGCGCGATTGCGATTGTCGGTTGAGAGTTTGCAAGAGCGACCTGGATCAAGAAAATTCAAAAATCGAAGTGTGATTAACCAATTGGCGTGCACTGTATTATAGAAACCAAAGTGAGATCCTATATTTGGCGACCGTCGTTTGGATGTCGTTGGATGCCCAGACTCATATCAAGTGTGTGCGTGTGCGATCAATCAATGCTCAACTGCGTGAGCATTGAAGGAATGCAGATTGCCTGGAGATGTGACGCGTCCTCCCAACATTATCCCATCATATCCCATTTGATCCCATTTTTGATTCCGGAGTTTACCCACCTCTGAAAATGAGTTTTTCCCCTTTTTCCCTATTTCCAGAGGTGATAATTGAACCTCTTTATATCGGGTGATCACCGCAGGATTCCAATATTTTCGAGCCATTGTGACCCAACAAATTGGAAACCCGTGGCCTCGTATACCGGGTGTATATGAAGTATAGCGCCACACGAATCCAACCTTTAAGCTGATTGAGTATTGAAATTATTAGAATCTCGTGGTGGTCCGCAGTATGGATCGTCTTTAAATCCAGCCGACGCCTATAAATCCGCATACATTAAATATACGCGCGTTTGTAACACGTTAAATGTCTGCACAAGAAGAAGTGTATGCGTATCAACGAGCACGAGCAGCTCGAGAGGAAGGAAGGGAGCGCGTGTCAATCCATTCCGCTAGGCGATGTCCGAGTCAGAGCCCCAGCAGCAGCAGGCACGCGACGCGCGACGGCGCGCCGGGCGAGCGCAAACCGCTTGTTCCAATAGAGACCGAGTTTAACAGGAAATAAGTGAAAACCGGTACTCACACCGGTTTTTACTCAGTGCCAAAAGCAAACTGGACGCGAAACGACACTTTCTGTAACAGTCCTTGATGGTGAGCTCGTTGCTGCCCCTTGGTCGGCTCACAACCACTTTCGCCCTCTTCCGACAGCAGCAAAGACTGACAACAGCTTCAGGCAGCAGCGATGGTGGTGAGTGGCGCTTGTGGGAAATGGCACGAGGAGCTCAAGACGGAGTTGCGGCGTTGACGGATGTTGTTGTGGTTGTAACAGTTCACAGCGAGCGACGGCACCACTTTCGAAGACCGCAACGCTTGGCGCAAGTACGAGTTCGAGACCAACTACACGTTCCACAACACGCGCAAGCAGACGCTCGTCAAGGCGCCGGGCAAGATCGGAGGGTGGGTGCTTTGTACTTTCGTCTGTGGTTGCTACGATCCATTCTGAAGTGGACCAAATGAGCTGACCTATGTGTCGGAATCATCCTATGCCTTACATGCAATGGTGCTGGTGGTAGCCAACCGTTCGATCTCTCAGACCTCAGCGACTGCGAGGTGCTGCTTCTGGACCAGTGCGACCAGGTGCAGGTCGACAACCTGACCAACTGCCGGGTGTTCATTGGCCCGTGCTCCGAGTCCGTGTTTGTGCGCAACTGCACCAACTGCGTCTTCACTGTCGCGTGGTATATAAGTGGATACATGATATCCGTGTACGCGCCCTGGGTTTGAACTAACGCGTATGCATCTTTCAACATGACAGCAAGCAGCTGCGCACGCGCGACTCGTCGCAGTGCTCGTTCTACCTGTACTCGCTCACGGATCCGATCATCGAGACGTCCCAGCAGATGCGATTTGCGCCTTTCAACGGCGCCTACAACGGCATCGAGCGCGTACGCGGAACGGCTGTGTAGACCGCTGCGAGATGGGGGGTAAACTGACTTGTGCGGTGCATTTCTTACCTTCGCAGCACTTTGCCGAGGCGCGGCTTGAGCCAACGAACAACCACTGGTCGCAAGTCTACGACTTCAACGACCCGGACAAGTCTGGCAAGAACTGGAAGATCCTAAGTACGCGCTCTTGCTCGTTTCTATGCCCTTTTGAACCTGACCACGCGCATTCTCTCATATTACGCGTCGCTGTTGTTTATCTTGGATAGCCCCACAGGAAGAGGTCGCGCCGTGGGTGGTGAACCTGGACGGGCTCGTTCCGGACCCCGCTGCGCTCGGAGCCTGTGTTAACCCTGTCTCGCGGGACTCGGGGTTCATCAAGTACACCGAGAGCAACTCATTGTCCAGCAGTGGCATGGCCTCGTTCTCGTTCAAGACGTCGCAGGTAGGACAAAAACCCTTTTGTGGGTTCTGCTCGTACAATGCTCAAGTTGCTCACTTTGGCTGATTTACTTCGTTTCCGTAACTTTACAGAAAGAGGCTGAGAAGGTGATTGAGAACCAGACCGAGGTGCCTGCGCCACCTCAGCAACAAGAAGCACCACCAGCAACTTCGCCACCATTGACGGTCACGGCTCCGCCGCTTTCAGTTCCTGCACCGTTCGCTGCGCCTCTGTCTGGTGCCGTGCCGCCTCCACCAGTCGCAGTGTTCTCGGGCACTGCCACGGTCGTGCATTTGCCACCGCCAACCCCAATAACTCCAGCTGTAGCAGCAACCGCGCCACCTGCGGAGAGCCAGAAAGTAGCGGTCATTGAGGCAGCAGAGCACCTCGCTCCACCGCCACCACAGGTAGTCGAGCCTCAAAGTATCCTCAGCAAGGCGCTTCCGCCCCTCGAGCGAGTCGTGAGCCCAGCCATGAAGGAAGAAGGGTGAGTCTACACCTCTCAATGCTTAGAGAATGCACAGAGCCGCACAAGCTTATGTTTTTGTATTCGTCATGTACCTACCAACTCATCAGGAGCAACGAGCCAGCGCAGCAGGACGCCGCCGACATGCTCGAGCAACTTCTGAACCTGGGACCCGCGCCCATGTCGTCGACGTCAGGGTCCTAGGCGGCATGCACGCATGCCCTGATCCAGGACCATGGGGAGACAACACGCGTCATGCCGCCAGCTCTCATTCTATATTCGCTTTTCAATGAATGAACGACCAACTTTTCTGCCAAATGGCAAGCGATTTTGCCGAACTGAGACAATATGTAGCCATGTCTTAAGAGGGTCTACTAATAAAGTGACATCCGGTAGCACCACACACGCACAGTGGATTTTTGTGACTCAGGTCAAGCATTCCCCAAGAAGAAAGAAGAACTGAGTAGAAGATGGCGCCGCCGCGCAAGTTGGCGAGCGCGTCGAAGCGCCGCTGGTCTGCGCGTTGCTGGTGGGTAGGACTGCACGTGTACGACTACGCGGTGCTGGCGTACAGCGGGTCGCTGAGCCCCAGCGCGGTCTCCACAGGCGAGTTCGTCTTCGCCATCGCGGTCGCTGTCGCGAACCTGAGCAGCTACGTCGTCCTGCAGACGTCGTCTCCGGGGTATGTGGAGAGCGCTGGGCAGCAACAGCAGCAGGTTGACTTGGAGGCGGGCAACGGTGCTGAGGAGAGCGAGCACGTGAGCGACTCGGACTCACTCGTCCCCAGTCACGACGACGAGCGCAGCAAGAGCGAGGACGCGAGCGGGTCGGCTGGACTGCACTTTTGCGAACTGTGCGAACTCACACAGCCACTTCGCACGAAACACTGGTACTGTGTCTGGCGTTTATATTTGCTCATGTTATTGGTGGATGATTGAGTGGCTACTTGCCGTGTGCTTATGTGTGGCTGTGGCTGTGCTCCCTGTGTGTTTCTGACAATAGCAAGGACTGTGAGAAGTGCGTTCGCCAGTACGACCACCAGTACGTGCTTCGTGCACTGTGCCATACTAGTGAGTATGCGGTGCTTCATGTTACTAACTTGTCGTGGTAAATGCGTTTGGTGTATTTGTATTGTGACTGTAGCTGTGACTGCGCGGGCACGTGCGTGGGTGAGCAGAACCGCCGTAAGTTCGTTGTGTATCTGTTCGTCCAGGCGGTGGAGGGGCTGGTGATGATCAGCGTCGCCGCCGACGCGTTCACGCTACAGGACAACGTGGACAAGTGGTTCCGGGCGAACTGGCTCTACCTCATCGCGTGGTTCTCCATCTTCTGCGTGCTGCTCATCGTGATCCCGCTGTTCATCTACCAGGCGTTCCTCATCTCCACGAACCAGGTCTGTGTGTGCGCGTGCGTGTGGCGCTTTTAACAGGAACCATGCCAGTTACCTATATCCTTTGTATTGACAAGTGGTTATCCTCTGTGTGTACAATAGACTTCGTGGGAGCACGCTCGGCGAGCTGCGATCACGTACCTGCGGTCTCTCCCAGACGACCACTCGCCGTTCGACCGCGGGTGTTTGACCAACTGGCGGGTCTTCTTCTGCGGCGGCGACACGAACAAGTGGGTGCACAGCGCGTCCAAGGCCCCGACACGGGAAGGAGCCGCAAGAAGATCGAGGCCGCCGTTGTCTCCTAATGATACGTCGATCATGTAGACATGCCGCCCAATTGAATAGGCTTTCCGTTCCCTCACACGTACATGTACGCATACCACCTGATCGTGTACGAATAACTAAGGGTTACCCTGGTGTCTTTCTGAGGCACCACACTGCCAACGTATTGCCATCGAGGCACAGTCTGTGTAGCTATTATACGTTTCACAGTACGTATCTGTGTCAAACCCAAATCTGTTCAGCATGTGTTGGAAAGCTCACTTTTGGCTCGAAATTTCTATTTAAAATCTTGTGTTTGCCAAAGAGGGGGTCAGTGAGTCAGCGAAACTTGGACACGAAGCACAAAGAGCGAAAGCTGCTCAATTCCATTGCGAGCAATCATGACGAGCGCCGACGGTGGTGACAGCCAGCAGCAGCTGCTGCTGAAGGCCGCCGCGCTGCTGGTGCTGGCGCCACTGGGCGTGGGCCTCGTGCTGCTGCTGCGCTGGATCCGTGGGCCCATTGTGGAGGCGCGGCGGCTCGCCCAGGAGACGGACCCCGCGCAGGAGAACACGTTCGAGGACCCGAACGACGCCAACCCGGCCACGCGATTGTACGTGCACTGCACGCTACGCAGTCAATCGCTGCGTGGGTGCGCTGTGTGTGAGATGAATGCCTTGTGGGCCACTACTTGTGCCTGACTGGAAACCTTGTGTATGTCTCTGTATGTGAAGACACGTGTTTGGATCGCTGGGCGATGAGCGAGCCACGTGCACGCTGTCGGTGATCATGCCGGCGTACAATGAGGAAGACCGCATCCTCGTGACGCTGCACGACACGGTCGCGTACCTGGATGAGTGCCGCGCGAACGATCCGTGCGTTGTCATACACGCAGAGCGGTAGTAAACATGTAGCTGTGTGAGTACTAACCTCTGACTGTGTCCAACAGGAGCTTTTCGTACGAGATCATTGTGGTGGACGACTGCAGTCAGGACAAGACCGTGGCCGTGGTGCTGGGGGAGGTCAAGAAGCGCACTGTCGAGCGCATCCGCCTGCTGCGTCTGCAGAAGAACCACGGCAAGGGCGGCGCGATCCGCAAGGGCGTGATGCGCGCGCGCGGCGCCAAGATCCTCTTTGCCGACGCAGACAACGCAACGGAGATCCGCGACTTTGCGAAGCTCGAGGCCGCTATCATGAATGATCCACAGCAGCGAGAGGGCGTGGTCGTGTGTGGCAGCCGTGCGCACCTGGAGGAAGAGGCGATTGCGAAGCGCAACCCGATCCGCAACCTGCTCATGCACGGCTTCCACCTCATCGTGTCGACGCTCTGCGTCAGGAACGTGCGCGACACGCAGTGCGGCTTCAAGCTCTTCGACCGCACGGCGGCGCGCGTCGTGTTCGCGCCCATGCACATCGAGCGCTGGGCGTTTGACGTCGAGCTGCTCTACATCGCGGCGGCCCGCAAATTGAGCGTCAAGGTGAGTGCGCTTGTGTGTTGGCTGTATAGAGGCTTTAGTACAATAGAGAGGCTGAGCTTGTCGTGCTGGTCTTGTAGGAAGTGGCGGTGCAGTGGCGCGAGATCCCCGGCTCGAAACTCAGCGTGGTCTCGGCGACCATCACGATGCTGCGCGAGATCATCCTCATCCGCTTCTGCTATACGTTTGGGATCTGGAAGCTCGACGACGGCGGCTTCCGTCTCGCCAAGCGACAATAGGCGCAGGGGCGACAGACTACACTGGAAGTGTGCTGGCTCACCACGTAACTGGTACGATCTCAGCAGGTATGGCCGACCACCTTGCAAGCACCGACGCTTTCTGAACTTAAAAGCCGTAAGTCCATAGACGAGAGTCTTGAATGCTGTTGGTTGTTGTTTTTCTTCTAATTAGCCCAAGGGCTTTCGCTTTTGGCGGCCCAAGCACACAAAAAGGAAATAAATTACCGAAAATGCAAGCTGACGGGTGTCAACCCCTACCGTCGTGTGGCTGGCTGGCTGGTCACCTTCGATGGCGTCTCCGCCTCGCTTCTTAGAGATCCACGTGCCATGAGGTCGGGCGTGTTCGGACTCTGGTCTCTCGAGCGCTCTCTATGATCCGAAGCCTGCAAGACACAGTCACATCACAAGCAACCTTCATCTTAGTACTAATAGTACAAAGCTAAACCAGATTCACATCCAGCTAGTCAGCAAGTTCACACCTTGTGAGGACGCCTGGCTGGAGAAGATAAATCGCTCGAGCGCTTGCGCTTGCGATGGAGATCCCTCTCTTCCCTGTCGCTGTCACGATTTCTCTCGTATTTGGCTTGTTGCTTGTGAAGTCGTTGGTGATTCTCGGCGGATTTCGGTGGTGGGGTCATGAGGAAGTTCAGGTCTTTCCTCGATGGTGATTGCCCACTGAGCGTCGTCCCATTTTGCTTCATGCGAGGTCGACCCAGACTTGAGCGCCTGCCTGGAGAAGACGAACTCTGACGGTCGCTCTTCTTCACCTGCTGCTGCTGCTGCTGCGGCTTGCTGCTGCTCTTGAGCCATTTGTCCAGAAACTGGGAGTCCACTTTCCACCTGCTCTCCTGCTGCGGCTTGGCGCGAAAGTCCTTCCGGTCGCGCTCCCACTTGCTGTTCACGCTGCTGCTACTGGATTTGTCTGTGCGAGTCTCCACGTCCTCGTCGCTCTTGGGGCGCTTGAGCTTCTGAATGAGGCTCTTCTGCTCGCGGTCCAACTCCAGGTACTCGTCCAGCGTCGTGCCGCGCGAGCTCTTCTTCTCTTCAATCTCGTTCACGAACTGCAGCAGCGTACCTTTCGGCTTGTTCGTATGCTTTTGCAGAGAGCTACTGAAGTATTTGCTCTCTCTTAGTGGTGGTGGTGGTGCTGCTGCTGACAATCTCTTTTTCTTCTCTGGGTTTCGCGCCTTGAAAGGCGACGAGGAGCTCTGTTGGTGATGAAGAGCTCCTGCCTGTGGTGCTTTCTGTGAAAGTGGTGACGACGGTGACGAGAGCAACAGACGCGGCTTCTTGTGCTTGAGCGTGCTGCTGCTATTGCTGATGTTCTCTTCTTTGCGCAGTCGCTGTGATGAAGAGGATGAAGAAGAATTTGAGCGACCAGCACTCTCTTCTCTTTTGCTCATGGAGTCCAAACTAATGCGCTTGGCTTGAAAGTCGTCCCTGTCCTTGTCCTTTGGTGCTTCCCTCTTGAAGAACGAGAGCTGCTGCTGCTGGAACCGCTCGCTATTTGGCTTAGGCTTGAGCTTCTTCTTCTTCTTGCTCTTCTTCTCGCTCTTTTCGTCGTCTCGGAATGGCTCGCTGATGGAGCCTTTTTGAGCTGCGAATGTGGCTTTCGCTGCCTGGATCGCGCTCGCCATGCTCTGCAAGTAGTGAGTATTTGTCAATAGACACTCAGTGAACAACTACAAATATTGCACTCGTCAATAGAAGCGACAAGGGTGCAGACAGACCTGCTTGAGCCCTTCGTTCAGGCGGTCCGCGCGCGTCTTGCCCTTCACTTCGCCCGTCACGAGCTTGAACGTCCGGATCTTGCGCCACTTTACACCTACAACAGCAACACAACAGAACCACAGATCAGTAAGTACAGTGTTCACAATCGCACCAACACGCTTACAATGGTGCTGATGGTATAGTCAGTCGGCACACTACCAGCAGGATCGATTTCGTCGTCGTGACGATCGAGCTTCCGCCGGATCATGAGCGTAATTGGCAGCCTACACAACCACATTTGCAAGCGCGATTAGTCAATACGCACGATAAATGGACCACTAAGCAACGGGTCACCTACAGCTCTTGGCTCTCGAGTCGCAGCGGATACTCGGGCTCGTCCTTGAGCACCTTGAGCACCTTTGCGACGCGATGGCCGCGCGGGTCGCCCGCCACGAACGCCTACAAAGAATCAATTGCGCCACATGCATGAGCACACGCACAGTAAATCATTGCCCATCTCAATACAAATTGCGCAATTGCACGCTTTACTGCAAAAAGGCAACGTGCCGCTGCAGATCGTGCATTATGGAACTTCATACGCACATTCCCCATACAACAAGAGACGCGAACAAGACGCACGCACCATGGAGAAGTACTCGATGGTGTCGCCCGGGAAGAGCGTCTCGGCGTTGAGCTCCTCCGCCGAGAGCCCCATCGCGTCCAGGCAGTTGAGAGAAACGATCAATGGGCAATGGCTCGTATTGCGTCCGATAGAGAGAGAGAAAATGGTGGCAGAGTTGCTTTTTTGGCGCCAATGCAATCAGCCGAGACGCGACACTCGCACTTAGCCGAAGCGGGTCGGGCGTTGAGTCCAATTGACTCGATCTAGATGGGTTTTGATCAAACTCAACCCGTTCTATTTTTCTTTACAAACATCAGGTGTAAACTCTAACCTGAAGGTTTGGGTCTCCAAATCAGACCCATAAACCCACTTGAAGTGAATGTTGAACCCACCCACCCGCTTCTGGCCGTTAAAAACTGGCCATGCTTGCCAAATACAAAAAGAGCTTACCCGACCTGAAAGAGAGAGCAACGATGGCAGCGAAGGAGGTGCTCGTGGTGTTCGACTACGATTGGTCGCTCGTGAACGAGAACTCGGACACGTTCGTCTTCAAGCAGCTGCACGCACCGCTGCTTGACACGCTCAAGACGCGCCTCGCGCAGCGGCAGCAGGCGGTCTCCTGGACCGCGCTCATGGACGAGCTGCTGCACGAGCTCTCGGAGCAGCAGCCGCACGTCACGCCCGCGCTGCTCCGCGACACGCTCGCGCGCATCCCCGTGATCGACCGCATGCTGGATGCGGTGCGACTCGCGGTGGTCACGCACGGCGCTGATCTCAAGATCGTCAGTGACGCCAACACGGTGTACATTGAGAGCATGCTCGCCTACCACGAGCTCTCTGCGCATGTGAGCGAGATCTTCACGAACCCGGGCTTCTTTGATATGGCAGCTGGTAATGATGGCCGACGCCTGCGTGTGCAGCCGTATCACGCTCTGGATATCGACCCCCACGGATGCCCCAACTGTCCCGCGAACATGTGCAAAGGCGCGATCCTGGACCAGATCCGGCGCGAGAACCCGGGTTTCAAGCACGTGCTCTACGTTGGCGACGGTGGCGGCGATTTCTGTCCATCGACCCGCCTGGCCAGCAAGGACGTCGTGTTTGCGCGCGCGAACGACGCAGATGGCAAATCCTACGGACTATTGAAGAAGATCCTGGCAAACCAGGACAGAGTGCAAGCAAAAGTGGTGCCGTGGAGCTCTGGCGAAGACATTTACAGCCACTTTGACGCCTTCTTCCAGGGTCTGCAGCCGTCCCAGTAGACACTGCAAGCCATAAGAATGATTTCTCAAAAGTGCACTGTTCAAACTGGCATTCATTAGTAGCTCTCTGAAACGATTAGACTCACCCATGCCTCTCTTTCTTTACTTGTTGAGCCAGTTGCCACTTTTCAAAGACGCGGCAAAGGCTTCAAACCAAGGCAGACTCTCGGGGTTGCGCAGCGCGCTCTTGTTCGTCACCGCGTGGCCGTCGATGATCTTCTTAACTGTGAGCTCCACTTTCTTACCGCTCACGGTGTACGGGATCTCGGGGCACGCCGCAATGAGGCCGGGCATGTGGCGCGGCGACGCCTGCTCGCGGATTTGCTTGGTCACTTTCTTCTTGAACTCGGGGGTGCACTCGAAGCCCTCGGCCATGACGACGAAGAGCACAATGCGCACGTCGGGCGTGCCGTCGTTCAGCGTGTAGCTCTGGCCGATCACGACCGAATCCGCGATCTCGTCCATCGCCTCCATGATCTTGTAAATGTCTGCCGTGCCGATGCGAACGCCACCTGGCTTGAGCGTCGCGTCCGAGCGACCGTAGATCACCACGCCGCCGTTCTTGGTGACCTCGGCAAAGTCGCCGTGTCGCCATATGTTTGGGAATGTATCAAAGTCTATGCATTCCACATATGTGTCGTATGTCAGTTCGACCGTTTTACACTACGAAACAAACGTCAAGCATGGACACTTACATGCGCCAAAGTACTTGGCTCCGTCGCTGTCGTTCCAAAAGTGCAGCGGCATAGACGGGAACGGTTTGCCGCAGATCAGCTCGCCCTGCTCCTGGAAGACCTCTTTGCCGTCGTCGTTGCAGATGTGCACGTCGAGCCCCAGACCGCGAACCTGGAGCTCGCCATCGTACACTGGCAAATTGGTGCAGCCCAGAGCGAAGCATCCGTTGAGGTCCGTGCCGCCACTAATGGAGGCGAACTGCACGTCGCTCTTGATGTCCTCGTACACAAACTGCCAGATTTTATCACCAAACCATAGCTGTCAATACCGCAACTTCACTAAGTCACTGAGCCAGCAAACGCACTCACCTTGAAGATGTTTGTGCTCGCAGGCGAGCCAGTCGACGCAATCAGACGCAGCTTCGAGAGATCAAACTCCCTGCCAGGCTTGCAGCCAGCGTCCATGACCGCGGCCAAGTACCGCGCGCTCGTGCCAAAGACCGTCACGCCGACGTTCTGCGCGTACTCCCAGAGCGTGCTCGGCGACGGGTACAGCGGGTTCCCGTCAAAGATCACGACCGTCGCGCCGGCGCCGAGAACGCTCACGAGCCAGTTCCACATCATCCAGCTACACAAAGACATACAATGTCAGATTAAAGAGAAATTTGCCGGAGTCCTCTAGTAAAGGGAGCAATGGGAGCATGTACCCAGTGGTGGTGTAGTAGAACACTTTGTCACGACGAGAGATGTTCAAGTGCTGCACATCGAACACGCAAGATTGTTAGTCATACATACGTCTCTATCAGCAATGTAAGCACAGAGAGCAGACAGGCAATGGTACGTACGATCATATGCTCCTTCATGTGGTTCAGCAACACGCCCGGTCCCTGCACGAGGCACTTTGGCAGCCCCGTCGTGCCGCTGCTGTACATAACGTAGACCGGGTGGTCGAACGGCAGTTGCGCAAAGTTGATCTCGCTACTGCTCTTTGGCGATTTGGATTCGCGCAGGAACTGATCCAGGTACACGGCGTTCTTGCAGATCTTGGAGAGGTCCAGGTCGTGCGCCTCCTGGATCGTGAAGCGGAACACGACCACTTTCTCCACGGACGGCAGCTGGCTCACGACCTCGCGCAGCTGCGGCATCGTGTCCACGCGGCTACCCTTGTAGAAGTACCCGTCGGTCGCAAACACCACCTTTGGCGTGATCTGTGGACATAGAGTGATGGTTGGGAGCGTGAGCTCATGTTTTCACTAGTCGAGCAAGTCCTCAACGAATAGCATGCATTACCTGTGCAAAGCGATCGAGCACGCCCTGCGAGCCAAAGTCCGGCGAGCAGCTCGACCAGATCGCGCCGAGACTCGTAGCCGCGAGCATCGCGATGATCGTCTCGGGGATGTTGGGCGTGTACGCGACGACGCGGTCCCCAGGCACGACGCCGAGCTCCGCGAGCCGCGCTGAGAGCTGCGCCACGCGCGCGTAGAGCTCTTTGTATGTGATCACAGTCTCCCTGTTGCTCGTCTCGGCCTTGAAGATGATCGCCGGGTGGTCGTCGCAAAAGCGCAGTAAGTTCTCTGCAAAGTTGAGGTGCGCGCCAGGGAAGAACTTGGCGCCGGGCATCTTTGTGGCATCGTCGATCACCTTTTCGTACGGAGCGGACGAGATCACGCCCGTGTACTTCCAGCACTAGGAGATAGAAACAAGGACGCAATAGCCGCAGTTAGGTTTGTGCAATACCTACATACCTCGAAGTCAAACAAGCGTATACTGTAGAGAGAGAGGGTCGTACCGCATCCCAGAACTCTTCGAGGTGCTCCACCGACCACGTCCACACCTCGTCCGGCTTGGAGAGCGACAGGCTACACGCACCACACGATTGATTCCGCCAATGAATGAGCTCTTCAACACACACACACAGTAGCAGCAAGAAGAGCAACACGCCCGCCACGCACCCGTGCTGCTCGTTGACAAACTTGGTGAAGCGCGTCCAATGCGATGTGTCCAGGATGTCCTGTGACGGCGTCCACACTATCCATGGTACCCACAAGACAGCAATCAACCAGCCATTCATATTCATTCAGTCAGTCGGCCATCAGACAATGCGATCACGCAACAGGAAACGAAACGGACACATACGCAGGCGGCGTTCACTGGCGGCGGCGGTGACGACGCCATTCTGCTTCTGCTTCTGCTTCTTGGTGGCGTCACTGGGGATCAGCCGTGCCTGCTCGCGCTCCGCCTCCTCTGCGTGTTGCTGCACAGACGCCATGCTTCTCTCTCTCTCTTCGTTTGGATGGCAGTCTCTTGCGTAATGGCGCTTGTGGTGTTTGGGCGTGTTTCCATCAGCCTCATTCACCCAAAGCTCAAGGAGGGACGGGCGGTGGTACAACGCACTTTAGTGGAGACAGACGGTAGATTTCTCGGTCGTCAATCATCGCAGGTTGAAGTCCACGGCGGGCGCATCATCGATGACGGAGCACTGGTGATGCACATGACGTCACCCACTGCAAAACACTGCTTCGTCTACTGAACTCACGAAAGTGATCTTTCGTTCGGTCTGAACACGTTGAAGTTGGGAGAATTGAGCAATAGCAAATGACGACCTTGATCTTCGCGTTCTAAAGACTTCATTTCACTATTTCCTGTTACCGTCTTCTACAGTAATACCTGGTAACGTTACTTCATCCCAGGCGAGGTCACTACAATTTTGGTGGTCTTCTCGCTATCGTGTACTTCAGTACTGCCAGCTGCCTGTCGTCTTGCTTTGCTGCCAAAATACATTCTCCTACTTGATTACGTGCAACATTCACATTATTAAATCACCAATGGAGGTTTTACTACATGCCACCAGGTAGGTATACGAGGCTACACTGCTCAGGTCGACACTGGAGTCGTGTTGCTCCTGACGAGCGAGCGAGTGGAATTCTCAGGCGCCTGCGAGACCGCGAAGAACGATGTGCTGCTGACATCATTGTTGTTGCTGACGATGAATCTCTCCAGGCTTGAAGCACGCTGCGTGTCAGTGCCATGACCACCACCTGCACCAACAGTCACAGTAAACAAACTCCCGCCACG
>JAASGK010001004.1:0-13343 GCA_023334195.1 Globisporangium emineosum
AACACGTCACAGCTGATCAGTGCTGTGATTGAATAAGCATATCCAAACAGCGTGGCTCAACTCGTAAAACTCATGGCACGGCGCGTCGAAACGTGTCCGAAAAAAAGTGGATTTAAAGACTTGGCCATCAGTGTATTAATATCGGCTCACAAAAGGGACTTGGGCAGCTACTGACAATTCGCTGATTCGAATCTGGGGGCCGGGATGGCTCGCACGCACATACACACACACACGCTCTCATTTCGACAACCAAGATCCAACTTGATCAACCAGGTCTGGAGCGCGCATCAGTGGTTGTCTCTGCCCAACAACGCGAAGGGAGGAAAGCATTTCCAGCTCACTTTTCGACGCCAAAAGTAAAAGAGAGAGAGAGAGACCGATCGGCACTTTGTGGGAAGACAGATACGACGAAGCGCGGAGGCTGACAGGTCAGAAAAAAAGAATGACATACAAGATCTCGGCAACCAGCCAAAATGGGTTCCATCGCATGGACGAGTGCAATCGGGTTGCATTTCATTCTAATTCTACACAACGGGACTGAGCTCTTCTTGTGGTGCGGATCCTTGTGTTGTTCTCACTGGAAGTTGCGTGGGCCGGCAGGTTATTGCGACCGGCCTGGGACACTTGTGAAATGTGGAATTTTTTTGCCTGGGGCTGACCTCGACTTTCGCCTACAGTAGGAGGTGCTGGCGTCAACTGCGGTCGTGTTGGTAGACACTGTACTCTACATTCTGGGGTCGAGTCAAGGGGGATAAATAGAAGCTGCTGGCTTGTTCTTGAGTTTTTTTTACTCAGGCGCGAGGCAGAAGATCGGCGACACCATGCCGCTCTCGTACCGGAGCGCCATGACGAACATCTCCATGAGCCAGTACTTTACGTTGGCCGCGACAAACTGGCGCAACCAGCCGCCGTGCCGGAAGATGCAGCCCGAGCTTCTACCGCCGTCCCCGTCCAGGTCCCCGCCATTGGACGGCGAGAAAACCTGGGAGACCGTCATCTGGCTCCACCGGTGGGACGCCCCCAGACACGCGTGGACCGCGTTGTTCTCGACCACGCTCTCGAAAATAATAAACTCGTTGCCGCGGCGCACGCGACAGAGCAGCTCGAGCCCGTGCGAGATGTTGCCGGTCTGCGGATTGTAGAGCGCGCGGTGGATCACGCGCGCGTTCTCGTTCAGCACCTGGAGCACCTGGACCTTGACGGTAAAAATGGAGCTGAAAAAGCGCGCGTGGGTCTCGGGCGAGCTGAGCTGGCGCCATGTCTTCTCCATGAGCTCGAGCGCGCAAATGTGTGGGAACTCCTTCGAGAGCACGAACTTGACCGATGAGTCGTCGATCTTGCGCTGGTCGTGCCAGCCCATGACGGTGAGGCCGGACGTCATGTACGACTTGTCTAGGTACGCCAGCTCGTACTCCTCCAGGTTCTTGCGTAGCATGGCCGTCCACGCGTCGTGCGTCAGCGGCTCGTAGAACTCGCGCACGAGCTCCATGTGCTCGTCCAACAGCAGCCGCCATGGCTCGACGCTCTGGATCGCACCACCGCCACCGGGCGCAGATGTAGAGGAAGCCGCATTTGCTGCTGCGGCACATTGCGCCTGGAGCACTTCGTTCTCTTTTGTCAGGTACCGCTGCTCGGACGCGATCTGTAGAAACTGGTACTGCTGCTCGAGCTCGGCCACGAACCGCTTCGTCTGCTTGATCGCCGCTTTTTTGCGCTGCACAAAGCGCTTCTGCACGGCGCGGTGGCGCGCGCGCCGCTCCTCGTCCGAGACTTTCGATGGGCGTGCGTCCGACGTCGAGGTCCCATGGCCGACTCGTCTCTGCTGGCACGCTAAGTCCGCAGTCGACGCAAACGCGGACGTGAATGAGGACGGCGACGAACCGGAGCAGGGCGACGTCGCCGACATGGAGCCCGAGTTGGAGCGCGACCGCGCGTTGTCATAGTGGCGGCTGCTCCTCTCCTCTACTTTGATCCGCGGCGCGTTGGCCTTGAAGCCGCCATTGCTATAGGAGGCAGCGGACGAGGAGACGGCCGAGGTCATCGCAAGTGGCGCGGACGCGTCGTGGCTGAGCAGCAGGTCCTCCATGATCACCTGGTCCGTGGGCGTCCAATACGCCGGCAGGAAGAGCGGCGGCTCCTGTTGCGGCCGCTGGTCCATCGTCGTTCGTTCTGCTTCTTCTTTCTTTCTATCTGGTACCTGGTGCAAACGCTGGTGATGGCGTCGAGTCAGAACACCGATGTATAAATAGACTCGGCTCGAGCGTTACGTGGGACTGACTGACTGACACGCAAAGTGGGACTTGTCCTTGGCGATCTTAGCCCGCTGGCTGGCTGACTGGATGGGATGGCGGTGGAGTGGCTTGGCTGGGTCGGAGCAAAGCGAAACGAGCTGAAGTGAGGCGAACGGCGGGCCGCGGTGCCAAGGACGCGGGAAGAGGAGTGGAGGACGGGACCGAAAACAGCAACTGTGTGCGGTTGGATGACGAAAGGGGATCTGCTGTGGGGCTGGTTTGACTGTTGCTCAGTAATTGAAGACGGCCAAGCAAGCGCGAGCCGACGAGACGAAGGGCGAATGTGGTCAGACCGAGCGATCGAACTTCACGGCGCGACCGTCGCTTGCGCTGCTGTGTGTGTTGGTTGCGCTTTGTGTGCGGCGGTCGGGTCGCGTCGGTCTGTTGGTAAGCGAGTGTGCTCTGATCGGGCTGGCGGCCGCGATTTTTATACAGGCAATAGTGTGCAGACAGACAGTCAGCGAGACAAACTGGAGAAACAAAAGGCTCCGCGAGTTGACAAAATCGTATGAAAATTTGTATGCAAAAGCCGGTACTGTACTCACAGATACCGATACTACTACCGGTATTTAGTGACGAATCAACACGTGAAGTCATCGTCTTTTTCATCCAATATCTCTGATTAGATATAAAGCATAATCACGGTTGCGAGACATTTTGATTACATGTTGTTTTGGAAAATCAACCAGAAATGAAATCGCCGGAGCTCCAGTGCTGTTGTGTGCATCCTGGTGCAGTTGTCAATCGGATGCTTTGGAGTCCAAGCCTCTATGTACTGTCAGCGACGAACTCACTCCACCATCAGAGAATAACTTGTAGCGAATTTGAGAACTCAACACACCAGTCAAAATACTGCACGGCCTCAATTCCATTACACACGAGGCCAAACTATGGGTAGATATGGGTGCAGGCTCAACTTCACGACGCCAACGACAGGCGGTGACCGTGGTTCATGCGAGCGAACTCAAGCGTGGCCACTGCTCTTTCTCTATTCGCTTTGATTCTCTTTTTCAAAAGGCCCACTGCAGTAACACCAGCACAATCGGACGCGGGGGCGGGCGTGAGTAGCGAAACCCGTGCGTTTTATTTCATTCGCCATCGACACCTCGTCACCATAACTATGATCGATTCCCTGAGCAAGGGCGGTGGGGACGCATCGCAATCGCTTGTTAAATAGAAAGCACATCGGTCGTGCATATCGAGGCTTTGTGAATGCTCCCTTTGAAGAAACGAGGAACTGAAATGACTGGTTGGTTGGTATCCCCGCACCAGTTTCAGTCATTTTCTGGATTCAAGATGGTTGATTTCACAACGTACTTCACCCACACTTTCCTATATTGTAGTATTTCCATCAAAAGTCTCAAATAAATTAGTTATCGTTCCCAGCAAAAAACACTGACTCTTTGTCAGCATGCGAATACATATGCAATTGCGACACTACTGGCTGCACGGTGATGCTCCTGGAGTGCTCGCTGCGCTGGACGACGGCGACGGGTCCTCCGGCATCAGCGAGAACACGGGCGCGACCATGACGCTCTCAAAGCGCAGCAGCACCCAGAGCATCTCCATGAGCCAGTACTTGATGTCCGGCACCGAGAAATCCCTCAGCATGCCGCCGTACCGGAACAGGCACCCGCTCACGCCGTGGTGGCGCGACAGCAGCGGCGTGAACACGAGCGACGTCCAGATGTGCACCCAGTCGTAGAGCTCCATGACGCATTGCTTCACGGGCATGCGGTCGGGGCAGCGCAGAAACACAATGTAGTCGTGGCCGTGCTGGATGCGGCAGAGTGTCTCCATCGAGTGGATGATCCCGTTTGTCTGCGGATTGAACATGGCGCGATGCAGCACGATCGTGTCCTCGTTGATGTGCTGCAAGATCTGCGTCTGTTTAACATTGCCGCAATGAAAAGGTAGCAATACGTTAGACAGATGGTAACTCAGCCCTAGGCTTGGGCTCAGGCACACACACACAACGAAAGAAAACCTACCTTGATGGTCACCGCAGCGTTGAACAAGGCCGAGTGGGTCTCGGGGAGCCACAGCTTCACCCACGTCGTGTTCATGAAGTCCGCCGCATTCAGAAACGGGAACTGCTTAGACATGATGAACTTGAGCGTATTATTCTCCTCCTGTTTCCGTCGGTCCGACCAGCCCAGCACCGACACGCCGGAGCTCACGTAGTCCGGCTCGCGGGACGTGACCTCGTAGTCGTCAATGTTCTTCCGTAGCAACTCGCTCCACTCGCTGGCCGTGACGGGGTCGTAGTGTTCGCGCACCATCTTTAGCTGCTCCTCCAAAATGAGGTCCACCTGCGCCTGGGAGAAGTACCCTGCGCCCGGGTCTCGCTCCGCGATGTCCGACTCCAGCGCTTTGCTTTCAACCTGCAGCTCGTTGGTCTCGATCGAGAGCTTCAGGACGTTATACTTCGTCTCGAGCTCGCTCGCCAATTTCTTTGTCTTCTTGATTTGCTCCTATGAAGTACAATATCAGTAAGTAAGCGCAACTACATCGACAACCAAATGATACCAACAAGCGCACCTTCTTGCGCAGCATGAAGCGGCGCTGCACTTCCCGGTGCTTGGCCTTGCGCACTTCCTCTGCAGTGGTGGGGTCCATAGCCCCGGGCGACAACCCCTGCGCCATCAGCTCGATCTGCGGCGCGCGCGTGAGCGCAAAGTGCGAGCTCGGGTGCACAGCCGCGCTGCCCATGACGTCGTTGGCGAACGCCGTCGCCTGCTGCTGGGCCAATGCGAGCGGGTCCATGTGCATGTGCATTTGCGCGTACTGGTGGTTATTGATCGCAGGTGATGCGTGGGCGGACGCGACTGCTGGGTCCAGGAGCAGCAGGTCCTCTATGATCTCCTGGTCCACGGGCGTCCACTGCGCCGGCAGGTGCTGCTGCTGGTCCATCTTGTGGTCCAGCGAGTACATGGGCGGCGACTGCATGTCTGCTCCCGTGTGCGTGGGGCTCGCGCGAGGAATGGTCGAGTGGTGGCCGGCCGAGCGACCGAGTGACTTGACGAAAGTAACTTGACTATTGAGGAGAACACTATGGTCGCACGTATTGGGGATAAGTCACGCATTGTATTGCATGCATGCCGAAATTTAAATGCGTTTTGATTGGTCGGAAGACTGATGGAAGGTTTATTATTGACATTTTATTCGCCAAAAACATAATCTTGCGTCAGCATTGGAATTGAAGCATAGTGCAGAGAGTTCTGAATTCGAAAGCGAGATGGTTACCATATTTGTAAACTACGGTCTGACGAGCCATGAGAAGTGCTTTCATGCTGATGACTGTGCACAGGTTCAAGTGATCTGGGAACCCCCAGGCTTTTACGCAGCAACTGTATCCGATTCACAGCCGCTTCACGTCTGGACCAGAGACTTGGGAATTTGCAACTCACAATTTAACGGAAGCACGACGTTTGTACAGAGGTGCGACTCTCGTGATGGCAAAGGATGAGTGCTCGTGGCCCGAAAAAGGGCCAATTTGCGGTGCCCGCCCGCCTGACCACGCTTAACAGTTACAAGCAATTCAGACGGACGACAGTGCTATTTCCAGTGGATCCTCCTATCGGAGGTTACACACGATACCCAATATTGACGATCTGGTGAGAGCTCCACCACCGTCGTCCATGACTACTGTGCGTGTAATGCAGAAACGCAGCAATACTGCGAAGTGGGGACTCCCCACACAAGGTAACAACCAACATTCATTCTGCTTCCACTCCGCTCCAAATCAATAAATGCTGGCTTGGTTCTGCCCACACTGTCAACCCACTCACTTTGCTCTCCCTGGTGCGGTTTTGGGTTGCTCCCAAAGTTTCGTTCTCGAACCGCACGTTGGTTGTTGCCGGAGCTTTGAGGCTGGCAAACTCAGGGGTCGCCTACGATTTTGCGAGTCACGCACGCCGTGTCGCCGAGACAAACATTTGACAGAAGACTCAAGTGAGCTAGAAAATGGCAAGAGCTTTCAGCTTTTTCACACACACCTTTTTGAAAATATGGCAAATATTTTTGCGCAGGCTGATGCTTCCAAGTCACACACAGCAGAAGTTCCTTCTGAATGTTGCACGAACCATTCCTCCAAAGAATGTCTTCTGAAGGTACGCATGTCACCATCAACACTCAACTTCAACCAGCGGAGCCCAAGGCCTCCCAGGCACAGCAAAAGACACAGCACCATTGAGCTTCGTGCTATTCCCGAGTGTCCCTTAGTACCACGCAAGACTCTTCGCTCCTCACACCACACAAGACACCGATACTCCAACTCTCGTGTTACAGCCCCGAGTGGATGAGCGGCTTGAGGTACTTCTCGTAGCTCTCGGCGACCTGCGAGCGGTTCAGCGGCTCGCCCCGGGCGCGCGCCACGAGTGCGCGGTACACGTCGCCGTCGTAACGTCCGATGGTCGAGTTGAGCTCAAAGTCGCTAAAGTCCCACGCGTCCGTGAGCAGCACTGCGTTCCTGCGCACGATGGACAGCAGCCGTACGAGCTGCTGGCGCACGAGCTCGCCCTGGTCGCTCGAGAGGTACTCGTCTTCGCGGAACTCGCCCAGCGACTTGACCATGAGCCACGCGCCAAAGAGCGCGCACAAATGGGCGACCGCTGCCTTGTTGTTGTTGTTGCCTGCTGGCTGTGCTGGCACAGTGTCGACGCCCTGGACGAATGCGTTGAGCAGCATGAACTCCGAGTGGGCGACCGAAGCCTTGGTCATCAGCACCATGAACGGGTTCGAGCCATTCTCACTGCCTTCACCAGCACTGCGTTGTCCCTGCTTCATTCCTTTCACCAGAGTGTGCGTCGTCCGTGCTGCACGAGCTTTGAATGCGTCCAGCAGAACGTCAAAATCGCCAAAGTCCTCGGGTTGTTGGGCTCGGCACTTGCTTTTCAGTAACAGTAGCTCTTCGTTGCCGCTACTACCACTCGACGCGTCCTTCACGAGATACCGCGCGTGCTGCTGCACGAGCACGTCGAACGTACCTTCAAACGTGCTCGCGCCGACGATCTCGGCGAAAATGTGCGCCAAGTTGCTTGAGAGCGTGAACCCGTGGCCTCCGCAGATGCGGCGCAGCGCCTCGATGCCGATGCCCACTTGGTCGGCGAGCCACGCCTTCATGCCTGAGGACACGGCGTGCAGCTCCGCGAGCTTGGACTCGAACGAGCCGCTGCCGCTCTTGATCGTCGCGAGCGTGCTGTCGTGCATCTCGTTCATCGCTTTCCCGGCAAATGTGGCGGCGTAGGAGAGCGCGACGTACGAAAAAAGCGCGAGCTGCTGGTTCTGGTAGTCCAGAACCTGGAGCTCGCCCTTTTTATTGTTTGCTCCAGGTAGCTGCTGCCCACCTTGGACGCGCGCAGCACTGAAGCGGGTCGCGATTGTCGCGGCCGAGCCGATGATGTACCCGAACTTGAGGATCAGGTACGCGCGCACTTGGACCATGGTCAGGTAAACGAGCTTGTCGCTCTTGGGCTTGACGAACGTACCGTCAGGCAGTACTTTCGCGTACTTCATCATCATGTTCTCGCGCGGGATCCGCACTTTGTGGAACACGCAGTAGCCGTTGTCGACCGAGTTGAAGCCGACTTTCGGACCAATGTCGCCCAGCTCCACCCCAGGGAGCGGCTCATGGTCCTCCAGCGACCGCAGAGGCACCAGGAACGCCTGGATACCCACGTCCTTCGTCTCGCCAGCGCCACCTAGAAACAGCCGCGCGTGGATGATCGCGTGGGTGGCGGTCTTCCCGAGTCCTCCGGGCCACCACTTGCGACTCGTGAGCGTCGGCGAGTCGATGACAAACTCCTGCGTGGCCTTGTCGAATGTCGCGACGGTCTCAAGCCCTTGCACGTTCGAGCCGTGACCGAGCTCGGTCTGCGCGTACGCACCAAAGATCTTGTAGCTCCTCGCGAGTGGGAGCCATTTGCGCTGCTGCTCTTCGTCCGCCTGGTTCTCCAGCGTCGGGATGAACATCGCGCGGTGCACGTCGATCGGCAGACGCTCGCCGATCGCGATGTACAGGAACTGCTGGTCCACGGGGTCCGTGACCTCGTGTTCCTTCAGCAGCTTGACGTAGTGGAACATCTTCTCGAGCGCCTTGTTGTACCGCTGCGAGTGGTTCTGGAACGCAAAATCGCGCTGCGAGAGCACGGGGTGCGCTGCGATAAGCTGCTCCATGCGCTTGCGCCGCGCGTTCACGGACGCACTCCCGCGCAGCAGCGGCGTGAGTAGCGAGGGATCCACATCTCCACCCGCGCGCTCCTTCTTGAGCAGCAGCGGCGCCAGGTCCTTCAGCTCCACGGACGATGACGACGCCATCGGTCGATGTTGACGTTTGTTGAGCTCTTTTTTTAGTTTGTTGTTGCTGGTGTTGAGGTTGACATGCATACATTCAGACGACATGCCAAAGAAGGACGAGTTTTCGCGCAACATTCAAAAGAGGTTCTATTGAGCGCATTAGTTACGGCAGTTTGGGACCGTGCTGCGCAAAAATATTCACCATGTTGGGTTGAACGCTATGCTATCTATGCAGAGCTTCCGAGCATCCCATTGTCACTCCCCCTTCAGTGGCCCAGCAGATCATAGAGCGAACTACCTTCTCGTATCATTCCAAATTCGTTATGTGTCCTTGCTGATTGTTATTATTCCAGGTGTGGTGGGTGCCTCTTCAGTTGGAGTCGCCAAAGCCCAGCAAATATGCTTGGATAACTCTTCCTCCCTCTCCAACTCCTCGCATTGCCGCATCCATAATTGCTACCGAACTACAGAACTCTGTTGGTGTGTACTTCGAATTACATCTCTCAGGGCAGATGGATATTCGTCAGCAGTTTGCTTTCTTCCAGTCAAGCGACGCAAGGACCATGATGTGGATTTCAACGACTTGAACCTCGACGGAATGTTTGCGAACCACCAGCATTCCGATAGGTACAGTCAATCACAACCCAAGTCGCGCGGGTTCTGTTCCTGCTGAAGGAAAGTTGCTTGAGTAGTTGGATGCAAAATGCAAAGTGATTGATTGAATGAGGGCCTTAGTTCGCATGCATGTGTCCTGCCTGCTACCTCTAAGCCTACTGGATTCTTTGCTGGATTCTTCTCTGACTATCCACAAAGATCCTTCCCTATAAACAGCTGGTGGGTACGGATCAGATCCTGTACCCACAATCATGTCCTACCTGTCGTAAACATAATACCGCAAACACTGAATGACGGTGATGCCAAGAGTGAAGGTCTGTACTTACTGGTAGATACCGGTATCACCGGTATCAGGCGGTCGCAGCGCGAGGCGTCTTGCCAACACCTACCACCGAACAGCTCTCATTCTTCAATTCCACATCATCAACCAGCACCACAGAGAGCACAAGAAGACGGAGACGAGCAAACACGCCGCTCTTCACAACAACAGCCACTCTAACTCTCTCTTCACCACCAAAGAAACACCCACTCACAGCGCGATGGTCTGGGTCAACGTGCTGGGTATGGGCGGTCCCGCCGCGAGCCTCACGGTGGCACTCGACAAGAGCGCGTATTCGGCGGGCGAGCTCGTGCGCGGCGTCGTGACGCTCGCTGTCTTTCGAGAAATGACGGCCGATGGTGTGTATAATGACTCCGAAATTTGGTGCATACGCTCATGGTTGGTATTTGTTGGCTCATGGTGTTGTGCTGTGTGTTGTGTGTTTCTTGCTTCTCTTGCAGAGCTCGTGGTCCGGATCCGAGGCGAAGAGCGCGTCTCATGGGTCGAACTGGTCGCGGGAGGCGGTGGTGACAACCACAACAAGTCGTCGCACACGAAGCGAAAGGAGCACACAAAGAGGAACGTGTTCCTGGACGATAAGGTACAAAAGTGCTTATTAGCTCTGTGACTAGGGTGCTGATTTCCGCGGCTGACTCGCTGATTCGCTTGCGGTTGTGGCTTTTGTGATGGCAGATCCTGGTGTTTGCATTTCCGAGAACTTTCGCAAAGGGAAACTATGAGTTCCCATTCGTGTACCAGTCGCACGCGTCACTCCCTGGTGTGTTTGCGATGAGCCAGCACCACCACTCGGAGAAGAAGAACCTCCGCGACCTCCACGCTACTATCGCATACAACGTACACGCCAAGCTGGACGAAGGCTACTTCATCGACTGCTGGAACACGCACGCGCGCTGCGACCTGGTGCTGCACGAGCTCCCGAAGATCGGCATCCAGTACGGAGACAGCAACTACAGTGGCAGCTACGACGCCAAGTCGCAATGCGTGCGGCTGCTCTCGCTGCTGGACCAGGGCAAGTGCGAGATCGCCGCGTCGCTCGGCAAGTCAGTGTACCGATCCGGGGACAGTGCTAAGCTGCAGTACCACATCAAGAACGCATCGCAGATGCACATCCAAGCGCTCAAGGTGTCGTTGTACCAGGACGTGTATCTGAGTCTTAAACAGAGCAAGTCGAAGAGCTACCTAGCGTCCACCAAAGTAGCGCACTTCGAGTTCGCGGGCGTGCCATCGGAGTCCGAGGTCAACAACTTTCTGAGCCTCGCTCTCCGCGCGAGCGATGGACGCGAGATCGCTCCGTCCACGAACGGCGCGCTCGTCAAGTGTGGCTACCGCGTCCGCCTGCAGTGCGACATCCACTGGTGTCCCGACCCATGCCTCGACCTCCCGATTGTGATCACAGCGATCCCAATGGCGATACCAGTGGCCACAGGAGCACCGTTCGATTCTCAACAGCAACAAGAAGGCCGCGAAGCAGCTATGGCATCAGGGATCCACTGATGATGTGCGTTTGCTTTTGATTATGTTGTGTCTTGCTGCCTGGACGAGACGCTTACAATGTAGAAACCGTCATGAAAGAATACTGCTATAATACATGAAATCGGTTCTCAGCGAATCCGGAAAACCATACAATTCTCTGAATACTTCGGAAGACAGTCCCAATTGGTGGACTGTGATACGCACACGTCGAAGACTGGCGAACGGCGTGGGGGTCGAGCTTCTCAAAGTGGCAGACAGCGTGAGGGATGGCAAACCGAGTTAATGTTGGTCGGCTCAAAAGTGAGCTTCTGTTATGCGCTTGGCAATCATGCTTGTGTGCAGAGGGGGAGGGTAATTGAAGGCAGTCCAGCCAGTGCAATCGCTGGCGATGCTGTCGGTGGGCTGCGATAGATGGAACGATCAAGGTGCGTGCTCAAGATCAAGGAATCGCTGGTCGATACCAGCAATTTTTGTCCTGTTGGAGCTCTCAATTGCGTTTCAAAGTATTAACATAAAGCCACATTGGTGGTGGTGAGGTTGTTGCTACTCCTTCGTTTCCTGCGCAGGTTTTTAGTGAATATTCAAAGCTTAAAATAATTTCACAAAAATACAGCATCCGGATATTCTGCACCTCAATCAAGCACATACCGTAATTTCTATGTAGCCAAGGTGCAAGGGATCAGGGTTACTGTCAAAATACATATTTGATAAATGTATAAAATTATACAGTGAGTCAGGTATTTTACCAAAAAACGGTGTGGTGCACACTATGAAAATAAATAAGTGGGGCACACAGCCTGCTCATCCGTCCTGTCTCGGGGACTACCACGATGAAGACTAAATTGATTTCCACATTTGAGCGAGGTAACCAAGTGATCACCACCAATCATCCAGTTGTGACTGCTCATAAGACAATGCATTGACTCGTGTTGGGTCCATACCCAAAACTCTTGTGTTTAAACTGACGCTGTGACAGCTATGATTGGTGCTCCCCCACCCAAGTTGTCCGTGTGCAGTAAAAATCCCACGAGCAATGCAGAACAATCTCAGTGATTGGACGAACGTATTTGTATCAACCACAAACTGTTTGAATCACATTGAACACAAACACGTTGAATTCAGGTAATGTTATCGTTACTGTCATCAATTGTTCGCACTTACCCTTTTGACGTTGTGATATGGTTCCGCTCATGTGCGATAGCCTCACTGTATTAAAGTGCACAACCAAGTTTTCATTGTAATGGAGCACAAATGTGCTTGACGCTGAGCTACTACAATAGAAATCCAAACCATATTGTAGCTCTTGATGCTCTTCACTGCATGTCACAGTAGAGACTCGGTCACTTTTATACCGTTTGTAAATGTATCGATTACTGGATCAGACATGTCTGCAGCAACAACTTACTTTGGAACTACAGAGAGGTAACTGACTGACGCAGTGATCGAAACGTGGAGAGATTGGAGACTCGGTGAATCTCCAGGAGGTGGCTTCTGGTGGCGAAGAAGGAGCCGAAGTGGGGAGAGTTGCGAAGGTTGGCGACAACACGCTGAATCCCAGCACCGCCATGGGTGCTTGGAGTGGCGTCCGCCCGACGCAGAAGAGCTCGAACATGGGCTGCAAACGTGGACAAAACTTGCATGACGAGCGACCTAGATGGGGTTGGGCTGCAGCTCTTGAAGACAGCTGCATTGCAATCCATCCAAATGACGTGTACTGTGATCGCTCTGATAGTATTCCACAGGGTGAGCAGAGCGTTCTGATCGACCAGTCATTCTCGGCTGACCGGCGCAGGGTGTGGGAGGATCACTTGCAGCCAAGTGATTGGGGACGTGAAGAATCTGGACTAGGCTTGGACGACAGGCTACCAGACTCTCTGATAGTGCTGGCATTCGAAGAGAATGTGGCGGTCAGTCTCGATGCTGGTGCATTTTGCGATTGGACAGTACAGACAACCGTGGTGGTTCTTGTGTAGGAAGCTCAACCGATATCCAACAGGGACCAACTGGAATGCTAGCCGCAGCTGAAAGTTATTGAACACTGCCAGTATGATGTGATGATGTGGATGCGTTTTTGTCCGCTTCCTGGGGTGTGTGCGTGCTCCAAGGTTCCGAGATTTGAATCCTTTGTAGCAATAGATGGTTCGGACCTCCTAGAATACAAGCCAAGGGGTGGGGCTCTATCCAGGAGATCAAGAATTGGTCAAATACCTCACACTGTGTACCCTTTAGTTCTTTCGATCTAAGCAATACTCAGGCAAGAACCTGGGAGTCACTCACAACGTCTAGACTAATTAGGAGCAACACACTCAAATGCAGCAATCACTCGA